>CAUYQU010067062.1:0-33387 GCA_963574635.1 Cheracebus regulus | reverse complement strand
CGCGTTTGGTAATCGGCCATATTTTTAGACTCCCCACATTTTTTTTTTTTTTTTTTTTTTTTTTTTTTTGAGATAAGGTCTCCCTCTGTTGCTCAGGCTGGAATGCAGTGGTACAATCTTGGCTCACTGCAGCTTCGGCTTCCTGAGCTTAAGCAATTCTCCCTCTTCAGCCTCCTGAGTAGTTGGGACTACAAGCGTGTACCACCATGCCTGGCTAATTTTTGTGTCTTTGGTAGAGATGGGGTCCCATTTAGTTGCCCAGGCTGGTCTCAAACTCCCAGCTTCAAACTGTCCTCCTGCCGTGGCCTCCCAGAGTGCTGGGATTACAGGCGTGAGCCCCTGCTCCTGGCCTACATTTTACATTTAGATTTATGATCCATTTTGAGTCAGTTTTTGTTTAAGGTGTAGCATCTCTTTTTAGATTGATGTTTTTTCATTGTGTTTTGCATGTGGATATTCAGTTTTTCCGACAGTTTGTTGAAAAAGGCTGTCTTTTTTCACTGAATTGCCATTGGTCCTTTGTTGAAAATCAGATGACTGATTGACTCTGTACTATACTAATGTGAGTCTGTAAGAAAGCAATTGACTTTTGTATATTAAGATTATATCCTTTACCTTGCTATGCTTCCTTTCGCCCTAGTTTGAGGAGTTTGTTGTGGATTCTTTGAGATTTTCTACTTAGACAGTCATGTCTTATGTGACAAAGACAGTGATATTTCTTCCTTGCCAATCTGTATACCTTTTCTTCTCCCCTCCCCTCCCCTCAACTCCTTCCCCTCCCCTGCCCTTCCCATCCATCATTAGTTACACTTTGAGTATAATCTGTTGAGTAGGAATGGTAAGGACATCTTTGCCCAGTTCTTCATCTTACCAGGAAAATATCTAGTTTCTCATTATTAAATATGATATTAGCTACAGGTTTCTTAAAAATACCACTTCTCAAAAAGAGGAAAGTCTCTCTGTCCTGTTTCTTATCATAAATTAACGTTGCATTTTGCCAGTAGCTTTTTCATTTTTATTTTTCCCACTTACATTTGTGGTGTTAGTAATTTATGTTCTCTGTCTCTTTGTTTTTCTGTTAGCTTGACCATACATTTATCAAATATATTGATCTTTTCAGAGAAACATCTTTGGTTTTGTTTAATTTCTCTTTTTACTATTTCTTCTGTTTGTGCTTATTTTGGGTTTAATTTGCTCATATTTTCTTGCTTTCCTAATGTAGATGCTTAGATTCTTTTTTTTTTTTTTTTTGACAGAGTCTCACTTAGTTGCCCAGGCTACAGTGCAGTGATGTGATCTTGGCTCATTGCAACTTTTGAGTCCCGAGTTCAAACGATTCTCCTGCCTCAGCCTCCCAAGTAGCTGGGACTATAGGCACCTGCCACTACACCCGGCTAATTTTTACGTTTTTAGTAGAGACAGGGTTTCACCACATTGGTCTTGAACTCCTGACCTCAGGTGATCTGCCTGCCTCGGCCTCCCATAATGCTGGGATTACAGGTTTGAGCCCCTGCACCTGGCCAGGATTTATATCTATTCAGTGTCTATTTTACAAGTTATGGTAGCTATAGTCACTTTAAATACTTTCATCTTTTAGCTTTTATACTAGAGTTTAAAGTGATGTTTGTACCACCATTATGTATTAGAGTATTCTGGATTTGACTATACTTTTGCCTTTACCCATGAATTTTATACTTTCGTATGTTTTTATGTTGCTAATTAGCCTAACACTTTGAATTGTATTGTCCCACTCTCTTGACATCCAAGGTTTCTGCTAAGACATATTGTCTTACAGGTATTGGTGAGGATTTGAAGAAAAGGAAACCTTGGTATACAGTTGGTAGAAGTTTAAATTTAAATTGATACAGCCATTATGGATAATAGCATGGAGGTTTATCAAAAAATTAGAAAAAGAACTGCCATGTGATCCAGCACTCTACTTCTCCATATTTAGCTAAAGGAATTAAATTAAGATCTTGAAGAGATATGTGCACTCCCATGTTCACTGCAGCATTGTTCACAACAGCCAAGATATGTAAACAACCTAAATATCTGTCAACAGATGAATGGATACAGTATGATGAATACATAAAATAAAATATGATTTAGCCTTTAAGAAAGGAAATCCTGGTCCAGGCATGGTGGTTAATGTGTGTAATTCCAGTACTTTGGGAGGCCAAGGTGGGTAGATCACGAGGTCAGGAGTTCAAGATCAGTCTGGCCAACCTGGTAAAACCCTGTCTCTACTAAAAATACAAAAATTAGTTGGGTGTGGTTGTGGCGTGCCTGTAGTCCCAGCTATTCAGGAGGCTGAGGCAGGAGAATTGCTTGAACCCGGGAGGTGGAGGTTGCAGTGAGCCAAGATGGCACCACTGCACTCCACCCTGGGTGACAGAGCAAGACTCTGTGTCAAAAAACAAAAAAAAAAAGGAAATCCTACCATTAACAACACCATGGATAGACGTGGGGACATTATGCTCAGTAAAATAAGCCAAACAGAAAGGCACATAATCTGTGATCTCATTTATATATGTAATCTGGAATAAACTAATAGAAGCAGAGAGTAGAATGGTAATTTTTAAGGGAAGGGGGAAATGGGGAGGTGAAGTTCAAGGATACAAAGCTGCAGTTATGCAGATAAATGAGCTTTTAAGATATACTACATGGCATAGTACCTATAGCTAATAACACAACTATTTTATAGTTAAACATTCCTTTACATTTTTTTTTACAATTTTATTCATTTTTAAGATGGATCTTGCTCTGTTATCCAGCCTGGAGTGCTGTAGTGCAATCACAGTTCACTGCAGCCTCAAACTCCTGGGCTCAAGCAATCCTCCTGTCCCAGCCTTTTGAAGAGCTGGGACTACAGGTGAATGCCACCACACCCAGCTAAGATTTTTATATTTTTTTCTAGAGATGTGGTCTCACTATGTTGCCTATGCTGGTCATGAACTTCTGGTGTCAAGTGATCCTCTCATCTTGGCTTCTAAAAGTGCTGGGATTACAGGTGTGAGCCACCGTGCCTGGCCCTAAAATTTCTAAAATAGTTATTATGTTGTATTCTTAATGCCCAGAGAGACACACAAATAGTAATAATAATGAAGGGGAAAGAAACCTTTATGATGGATATGTCTATGTCCTTATGACACTGATGGTTTCATAGGTGTATACTTACCCCAAACTCATTGAGTTGTATACATTAAATATGTACAGCTTTTTAATGTCAATCATTACCTCAATAAATGATTTAAAAATATAAATTGATAGGTGAGCCTTGGTCAGTCATTAATCTCTTGATGATTTCCTCTGGCTTATCTCCATCCTGCTTCATAGATGGCCACAGTCTTGATTATGTGATTATTCTTTATACCTTTATCTTTTATTCTTTTTCACTATGTGATATTCTTTTAGTTGAGCCTTATTTGAACTTGGAATAAATGAGTATTAATGGAATTAACAATGAAAAGGTTTTTGAGTGGTTCCTTTGCTTCTGTGTTTCACATGATAGTGACTGAGGCTGAAGAAATCCAATTTTATCCAATCCAATGATGGTGGTGGTTGGGCTTTTTTCAAGTTGATTTTTTGCTCTTGTGAAAAATACCGATCCTTTCATTTTGGTATCTGTCTCTAAGTAAAAATATACAATAACTTTTCTGGATGTTGGAGAAAAATCACTGTGCTATAGATTATGGTCAAGTTCAAATTTACAGGAAATAGCAGTGGAGTATATCAATTGACCTTCCATTCGCATGTAACTATTTCTTTATTAGCAGTGGTCACCAATACTTGGGAGTGTCTGATTTTTGTCCTTCTAATATGTAAGAAATTGGATCTATTTGTTTGGTATTTCATTTGGCTATATCAAGGAGAGAGATGGACCTTTTCCTGTTTTTTGTTTTGTTTTGTTTTGTTTTTTTTTGAGACAGAGTCTCACTCTGTCGCCCAGGCTGCTGGAGTGCAGTGGTGCAATCTTGGCTCATTGCGACCTCTGTCTCCCAGGTTCAAGCAATTCTTTTGTCTCGGCCACCTGAGTAGCTGGGATTACAGGCCCGTGCCACCACACGTGGCTAATTTTTGTGTTTTTTTGTAGAGATAGGGTTTGCCATCTTGGCCAGGCTGGTCTCAAACTTCTGGCCTCAAGTGATCTGCCCACTCTGGCCTCCCATAGTTCTGGGATTACAAGCGTGAGCCACCGTGCCAGACCTTTTTTCATATATGGTGTGTCATCCTGTGTTAAATATGTTCTCATTATTTTCCCATTTTTGAATCATGTGTTCACTTTTTATTTATTTGGCTATTTTATTTACTTATTGACAGTCTCACTGTGTTACCCAGGCTGATGTGCAGTGGTGCAATGATAGCTCATTGCATCGTTTTAACTCCTGGGTTCACATAATCCTCCTGCCTTAGCCTCCTGAGTAGCAGGGACTACAGGTGTGAGCCAGCATGCCTGACTGTTCATTTATTTTTACTCTGCATACTGGTTCATTTATATTGCTTGTATGCCGGATACTTCTCTCCTGCTTTATGGTTTCTTCAACTTTCTTGATTTTAGTATATTTGAACTTTTCAGTCTCATCCTTCATGGCTTACTCTTTGTGAGAAAATTCTTCCTATTTTTGCGTTAAAAAAAATTTGCAGCCAGGCATGGTGGCTCATGCCTGTAATCCCAGCACTTTGGGAGGCCGAGGTGGGCAGATAATGAGATCAGGAGATCGAGACCATCCTGGCTAACATGGTGAAACCCTCGTCTCTACTAAAAATACAAAAAATTAGCCGGGCGTGGTGACGCGCACCTGTAGTCCCAGCTACTCAGGAGGCTGAGGGAGGAGAGTTGCTTGAACCCAAGAGGCGGAGGTTGCTGTGAGCTAAGATCACACCACTGCACTCCAGCCTGTGCAACAGAGCAGGACCCCGCCTCAAAAAAAAATTACCTGTGACTTTTAAGAGAGTTTTAATTACATTCTTCACATTTAAATCTACATAAATTGATCATTGTCTATGAAATAGAGCTGATGCAATGCATTTTTCCAATCAGATAACAGTTTGTCCCTTCTACATGTATTAAAGTGATAGTGATCTCCTCCACTACCCTACAATGCTTGATCTGTCATCAATCACTTTTCCTTATAAATGTCAGTCCATTGAAGATTCGTTTCACCTCCCTTGTTCTATTTATCTCTCTGCTAGTGTCTTGCTGTTTGGAGTATTATAGTTTGAAAACCCTTGGTACATACTAGGCAAGTATTGTGTCTTGCTGTTTGGAGTATTTTAGTTTGAAAATCCTTAGTACATGCTAGGCAAATATTTCTGTTATTCTTCAAAATACTTTACCCATTGTTTGACATTTATTATTACTCTTAGGTTTTGAAAAGCAGTTTTTCTTGACTCCTAATAAGGCTGTTTTAGGGATTTGTAGAATTTTAAAAAGATAACATTTGGGAACAGTGGCATCTTGGCGACACTGAGTTTGTTCTAAGAGCATGTACCAACTTTTACCTTATTTCATTCTGCCTTGACATTACCCAATAACATTTTTTTCATTAGGATTATTAAATATCCTTCATTAGTCTTATTTAGTCATAGTTGGTGTGGAGGAAAGCAGGTGCGAGCCTTTAAATGTTCTTTCCTCATGTAATCACATGGAATGGGCTCAACTCCCCAAGCAACAAGTTGTGTTATGATATATTGTCTGCTAGGGAAGCTCATTAGAGACCCAGTGCTCAGAGTGCCTTTCAGGGGCTGATCAAGTAGACAGCCTCTGCCTAGCATGTGAAAAAGTCCAGACTCTAAGAAAGAAAAAAGCAGTTCAGTATATACTCTGTTGATTTCATAACCATTTAGGCACACTAAGCCACTCTTATCACTTAGGTTGGTGGAGTCCTTCCCAAATTCTCACTTCCCAGATACAGGTGAAGGACAACAAATGTTTGGAGACCACAGAATCATATGTGAACTTTTAATGAATTGAGTATATACCCTTAGGCATTTAAGGATAAGTAGTCTCAGGTTAACATTAGTAAAGTAAGACTACTTATCTTCTGCGCACTAGGTAGTAGGAATTTCTTTGAACAAATGCCACAGAAACACTGTGCAAGGAGCAATTAGGGCTCACTGGATGAGCTCCTTTTACTCCCTTGACCCACCAACAAGAAAGGTGTGGATATTCTGTTGCTTTACCTAATAGGTAAATTCTGGTATCAGAATTGCTATTTGGGAGCATTTTTTCTGTCCCCTGCATGTGGACATCAGTAGGTTAATTATCTTTTTCACAGGCCAAGATTTAGGGGAATTATGCGACTGAAGGATTTCTATGCTTTGATGTCAGGATCTCATGCTGCCGTGCCCCTCATGGGAGCTTAAACTGAGAGAAGTTGGAAGGATGGCTGGTCTCTAGAGTTGCTGTCTGAGAATCACTTCTTCCTGAAATTGGAGAAAGAGAATTTCATATCCTGTTGGAGGACAGCACTACTGAACCCTTTGAATTTTGTAATCATGAGCAAATTCAGTATGAAACCATTGTGGACTTCAGTGAACTCCCTTGCAAATTGCCAACTGTTAACCTGTTACTCAAGGTCAGCAAGTCTCAGGTTACACTGTTAGGTTTCCAAGGGAAAGAGCTGTTCTGGCATCTTATCATCTCCATCCTATGTGTGCTAGCAATGGTTGCATCCCATGAGTATAGAGATTTTTTTAAGATTTAATATTTATGAAGATCTAAGTTACCATGCCTTCTTCCTCCTGCCTGTGCTCTAACATCTAACATGGGACAGGGAGAAAAAGGAAATACTAGGTCCATGATAAATATTACACCAGTTAAAATTAATATTTCACTAAAAGAATATTTTCACTCAACCAGTTGGATCTGACTGATTTAATGGTCTGCAGTACTTCAGGACAGCATGGCCAGCAGGATGTTGTTACAAGTTGTACATGCCCTCTGGCTTCTCAGTGTAATAATGGGGATAGAAAAAAAATGTGCAGTTCTTCAGCATATGCTTATTCTTTAAAATCTCATACAGATTTGACCCTGTGTTTCATGGGATGCTGAGTGATACAGTACATAATAAGGCAGGAGATAAAAAGGATTTTTCCTACAAGGAATTGTTGGTTTTAAACTGGAAATATTTGCTTTGTTTGTATAGCATTTCTCCAAGGTGCTGTGTATCCTGTCATTGGAGAGCATAAGACTTGAAATAATCACAGTAAAAATGTAGAAATAATTTCCAAGTATTCATGGCAGTGTTAAATTTATGAAGAAGTAAGTGTGGACAGAGATTTGAGTTCTGATGACAAAGTTACAGAATAAATGGAGAAAAGGGAATTAAATATGAACTTTTTATAAATTGAGTATATATCCCCAGTGCTGTCAGTCTCACCCATCCTCCTCTATACATGTGAGATGTTTCAGGACTCAGTGGTCTTTGAGGATGTGGCTGTGAACTTCACCCAGGAGGAGTGGGCTTTGCTGGGTCCCTCTCAGAAGAAACTCTACAGAGATGTGATGCAAGAAACCTTTGTTAACTTGGCCTCTATAGGTAAGAATGAAATTATTCCCTCACTTAGTCAATTAGAGAACAAGTGTTTCTTGCTCATCAACAGGGTTCCAAGATTTAGAATGTTGAAAGGGAATACTTTGGTAAATAAATCGTACAGGATAACAGCTCATCATAGATTTAGAATCTAATAATTTTTCTTGAATTTCTAATAGTTTTAAGGATTTTTTTCTGGGCCTGCATTTTAGGGGAAAACTGGGAGGACAAGAACATTGAAGATCACAGAAACCAGGGGAGAAAGCTAAGGTGAGTTGTACTTACAAAAGAAAATACTCTTCCATGAGAGAATCTTAGCATGTCATTAAGTTTTAAAAATGAGTAATTGAGCCAGGCATGCTGGCTCACTCCTGTAATCCCAACACTTTGGGAGGCCAAGGTGGATGGATCACAAGGTCAGGAGTTCGAGACCAGCCTGGCCAAGATGGTGAAACCCTGTCTCTACTAAAAATACAAAAATTAGCCAGGCGCAGTGGTGGGTGCCTGTAATCCCAGCTGCTCAGGAGACTGAAACAGGAGAATCGCTTGAACCTGGAAGGCAGAGGTTGTAGTGAGCTGAAATCATGCCACTGCACTCTAGCCTGGGCAACAGAGCAAGACTCTGTCTCAAAAAAAAAAAAAAGAGTAATTGAAACAAATAAGCCCCATTTTATATTTATTTATTTTTAGAAAATTTTTGCCAAGAAAGTTCTCTTAAAAATGGCACAGTTGTTCAGTATTTGAAAATAGTACACCTGGAAACAATGTTAAGAAACTCTATATTATGAATTTTGGCTAGGCATGGTGGGTCACGCCTGTAATCTCAGCACTTTGGGAGGCTGAGATGGGCAGATTACCTGAGGTCAGGAATTCAAGGCCAGTTGGCCAACATGACAAAACCCCTTCTCTACTAAAAACCCAAAAATTAGCCAGGTGTGGTGGTGGGTACCTGTAATCCCAGCTACTCATGAGGCTGAGGCAGAAGGTTTGAACCCAGGAGGCGGAGGTTGCATTGAGCCAAGATTACACCACTGCACTCCAGCCTGGGCAACAGAGGGAGACTCTGTCTCAAAAAAAGTAACTCTATATTATGAGTTTTATTGTTTTGATAATAGCGCTGGTCAAGTACTCTTCCTGAGCATTCATTACATACACTCCCCTGAAAATGGCAAAAGTATAATTCTCCTACCTATTAATGATCGTGAAATCATGATTATAAAATTATTATTTTTAAAAAGACCCTAATTGTGTGCTTATTTTTTTATAGAAGTCATATGATAGAGAGGCTCTGTGAAAGGAAAGAAGGTAATCAGCTTGGAGAAGCCATCAGTCAGACTCCAAATCCTAAAACAAACAAGAAAACTTTTACTAGAGTAAAACCATATGAATGCAGCGTGTGTGGAAAAGACTATATGTGTCATTCATCTCTTAATAGGCACATGAGATCTCACAGTGAACATAGATCATACGAGTATCAAAAATATGGAGAGAAATCATATGAATGTAAGGAATGTGGGAAAAGATTCAGCTTTCGAAGTTCATTTCGAATACATGAAAGAACTCACACTGGAGAGAAACCCTATAAATGTAAACAGTGTGGCAAGGCTTTCAGTTGGCCCAGTTCCTTTCAAATACATGAAAGAACTCATACTGGAGAGAAACCTTATGAATGTAAGGAATGTGGGAAAGCCTTCATTTATCACACAACCTTTCGAGGACACATGAGAATGCACACAGGAGAGAAACCCTATAAGTGTAAAGAATGTGGGAAAACTTTCAGTCATCCCAGTTCATTTCGAAACCATGAAAGAACTCACTCTGGAGAGAAACCCTATGAATGTAAACAATGTGGAAAAGCTTTCAGATATTACCAAACTTTTCAAATACATGAAAGGACTCACACTGGGGAAAAACCCTATCAATGTAAGCAATGTGGTAAAGCTCTTAGTTGTCCCACATCCTTTCGAAGTCATGAAAGGATTCACACTGGAGAAAAACCCTATAAATGTAAAAAATGTGGCAAAGCCTTCAGTTTTCCTAGTTCCTTTCGAAAACATGAAAGAATTCATACAGGAGAGAAACCCTATGATTGTAAAGAATGTGGGAAAGCATTCATTTCTCTTCCAAGCTATCGACGACATATGATAATGCACACTGGAAATGGACCTTATAAATGTAAGGAATGTGGGAAAGCCTTTGATTGTCCCAGTTCATTTCAAATCCATGAACGAACTCACACTGGAGAGAAACCCTATGAATGTAAACAGTGTGGTAAAGCCTTCAGTTGTTCCAGTTCCTTTCGAATGCATGAAAGGACTCACACTGGAGAGAAACCTCATGAATGTAAACAATGTGGGAAAGCCTTCAGTTGCTCCAGTTCTGTTCGAATACATGAAAGGACTCACACTGGAGAGAAACCCTATGAATGTAAGCAATGTGGTAAAGCCTTCAGTTGTTCCAGTTCCTTTCGAATGCATGAAAGAATTCACACTGGAGAGAAACCCTATGAATGTAAACAGTGTGGTAAAGCCTTTAGTTTTTCCAGTTCCTTTCGGATGCATGAAAGGACTCACACTGGAGAGAAACCCTATGAATGTAAACAATGCGGTAAAGCCTTCAGTTGTTCCAGTTCCTTTAGAATGCATGAAAGGACTCACACTGGAGAGAAACCCTATGAATGTAAACAGTGTGGTAAGGCGTTTAGTTGTTCCAGTTCCATTCGAATACACGAAAGGACTCACACTGGAGAGAAACCTTATGAGTGTAAACAGTGTGGTAAGGCCTTCAGTTGTTCTAGTTCTGTTCGAATGCATGAAAGGACACACACTGGAGTGAAACCTTATGAATGTAAACAGTGTGATAAAGCCTTCAGTTGCTCGCGGTCCTTTAGAATCCATGAACGAACTCACACTGGAGAGAAACCCTATGCATGTCAACAATGTGGTAAAGCCTTCAAGTGTTCCCGTTCCTTTCGAGTACATGAAAGAGTTCACACCGGAGAGTAAGCCTGTGTATGTAAGCAATGTGGCAGAGTTTTCAGTTGCCCCATTTCCTTTTCAGTTGTTGAGATGAAGTCTCACCCTGGTGCCCTGGATGGAGTGCAGTAGCATGATCTCAGCTCACTGCAGCCTCTGCCTCCTGGGTTCAGGTGATTCTCCTGCTTCGGCCTCCTGAGTTGCTGGGACTACAGGTGTGAACCACCATGCCCAGCTGATTTTTGTATTTTTAGCAGAGATGGGGTTTCGCCACATTGGCCAGGCTGGTCTCAAATTCCTGACCTCAGACGATCTACCCACCTCATCTTACTAAAGTGTTGGGATTGCAGACGTGAGCCACCACCCCCGACCCCCATTTCCTTTTGAAGACATGAAATTATTCATATTTCAGAGAAACCCTATGAATAAATATAAGACATGGGAATACCTTCAATTCTCTAAGTGTGAATATGGGGAAGCATTCATACTGGACAGAAAACCCTGCGAATATAGGCAGTATGGAAAAGCCTTCAATGGTCATATGACTATTTGAGGACCATGAGAAGGCATATGAAATGTAAGGAATTTTCATATGCCCTATAAATGTAAAGAATTTATAACCTTAAAAATGTAAAGAATGTGGAAAACCCTATAAATGTAAAAAATGTGGAAAACCTTTATTTGTCTCAGTTTACTTGGAAACCATGAACAAACTCATACTGGAAAGCGACTTCTTGAATATAGGCATTGTGAGAAAGCCTTCAATTGATCCACATACTTATATGTGAGAATGCAGACTGGATAGAAATCCTATAAAAGTGAGAAATAACAATGTTTTCAATTTTAACAAATGCTCATGTGAATACTCCCTTATGTGTGAAACTTCAAACTCATATTGAAACTCCCAATAGGGAGGTATTATGTAAATGTAGATAATATGGGAAAGCCTGATGCAAATTAATTCATGTATATTGTTCTAGAAAATTCACATGACAGAAATGGTATAAAACTTAAAAATGTATTATCAGTTACTCATTCTGAAAGTGGATCTCTGAACTATGGATTTCTATTTATTACTTTCACAAAAGAACACTGAGATAATTCTGTAAGCTCTTCTTAAACAGTTGTATTGATAGTATTTTTTCATTAAATGAGTTACTGAAATTTTGTCTTTCCATATTGAAGTCTGTTAGCTTCATGAGTGAATTGAAGTGTATTTGTAATAGGCTAGTAGTTTTGATTTTTATATGTATTTTTTAGTTGTGCTGTTAGGGGCCATCAAAAAATAACAATTTGGTAATCTTTAGGATTTCCTACTGGCCTTATGTGGCAGGTACTAGATATCATTATATGTATTTCATCTTTCTTCCTGATCAAAAGAAGCTTTTTTAGAGGAGGGCAGAGTATCCTTTTTTCTATTTTTTCATGATAAGAAATAATCATAATAAAATTTTTGAGTATGCAAAATTTATCATATAGTAGACTCTCTCATTGGAATTATTATTTTCATCTTCTGTTCTTTGCTATATGTAATTCCTTCTGGCTGTGATTTGGATAATAGACCTTGCAATAGTAAGAGAGACCTGAGATAGAACCACATAACCTATAGCTGGAAATAGCTGTCCTGGATTGTGTTAACATGGGTAATGTTGTGACCTATGTTTTCTATTTCCTTTTATGGCTCCATGGTATAATTCACTAATAGCCTACTTGCAGGAGATATGGAAGGCAGAAGTGAAGAAAGCATTAGTCAGGTTTTATAGCCACTGTATATGGAGACAGATGGATGCATGGGAGCTTCAGGGACACCTGCTTCCACCACATTTTCCTGATCCTTTGCCCTGCTAATTGAGAATATTCTTAGAACCACCACTAACTGCTTAACTGCCATATTTTCTTTCTTTCTTTTTTTTTTTCCTGAGATGGAGTCTTGCTCTGTTGCCCAGGCTGGGGTGCAGTGGTGCGATCTTGGCTCACTGCAACCTCTGCCTCCCAGCTTCAAGCAGTTGTCCTGCCTCCTCCCAAGTGGCTGGTGTTACAGGCGCCTGCCACCATGCCCAGCTAAATTTTTTGTATTTTTAGTGGAGACAGGGTTTCACCATGTTGGCTTGGCTGGTTTCAAACTCCTGACCTCGTGATCCGCCCACCTTCGCCTCCTAAAAGGCTGGGATTACAGGCGTGAGCCACTGTGCCTGGCCCCAACTGCCATAGTTTCAAAGACGTGGTTTTCCACCGAATGCCTCCAAAAGTTCTCAGATATGCACTGCAGTTTCGATTTTCCTAGAAATTCTATTGTGTCCATCAGGCAACCATTTAGACTCTTAAGGTTGGGAATATTCTCTGATACTCTGACTCACCTCATCTCTAGGTTGAATTTATCAAAGGTATTATTTATGTAATAAACACCATGTTTTGTTAACAGTACCAGTGACTATGTGTTTCTGATTCCACCATGACAACTACAGTGGTGCAGTCAAAAAGAACTGCATGGGTGTTTGTTCCTCTACTGCACTGTGCAGTGAATGCACTTACCCAGTCCTACAGCGTAAGAATAAGCACCTTCCTAATTGTCGGTGTTTTATTACAGGTGAATGTAATCTCATTATACTTTCAGTTTTGTTTCATTGTATGTGATTAAAAACTATGTCTATGTTTTTATTGAACAACAGCTTCCGTAGATATTTCGCAGAAATATTTTATTAACTGCTTTAAAATAACTTGTATGCTATCAATTGTTGTCTCTTTCATTTTGTACAAGGATATATTAAAATATTCCATTGCAATTATAGATTTTCAGATTAAGTTTTTAAGTTTATTGAGTTAATCCTCATATATTCTGAGTCAATATTATGTGCATATAAGGTCAAGTATTTTCCTTAGGAATTTATTTTTTATTTTTTGCTGCTGTACCAGTACATCCTTAGGAATTAAAAAAAATTTTTTTGAGACAAAAGTCTCACTCTGTCACTAGGCTAGAGTGCAGTGGTGCAATCTCAGCTCACTGCAACCTCTGCCTGTTGGGTTCAAGCGATTCTCCTGCCTCAGCCTCCCAAGTAGCTGGGACTACAGGCATATGCCACCACACCCAGCTAATTTTTATATTTTTAGTAGAGATGGGGTTTCACCATGTTGGCCAGGATGGTCTTGATCTCTTGACCTTGTGATCCACCTGCCTTGGCCTCCTAGAGTGCTGGAATTATAGGTGTGAGCCACTGCCCTGGCTAGGAATTTTTAATTTTTTATTCTTAATATAGTTATTACTTTTTCCCACAAAACCAATTTCTCATGCATTAATAATACCAAAAACTTAAATCATGGTCGTTTCAGTGCCTTTTCTCCAAAGATCACCAGGATCACACCTGTAGTTAGGAGAGGAGTGATGGCCGGGCATGGTGGTTCACCCCTGTAATCCCAGCATTTTAGGAGGCCTAAGTGGGCAGATCATGAGGTTAGGAGTGTCAGACCAGCCTGACCAACATGGTAAAACCCTGTCTCTACTAAAAATATAAAAATTAGCCAGGCGTGGTGGTGTGCTTCTATAATCCCAGCTACTCAGGAGGCTGAGCCGGAGAATTGCTTGAAGTTGGGAGGCAGAAGTTGCCGTGAGCCAAGGTGTCACCACTGCACTCCAGCCTGGGTGACAGAGCAAGACTCCATCTCAAAAAAAAAAGGGGGGTGCTTAAAAGGACTTCTTTTGGATTTGGATTTTTGTTAGGTGACTTGATTGCTAATCCCCAAACTGAGACACTTCTGTGTGTTGCATGCTGTGAGGTGAACTTAATTGTATCACTGGTAATCATAATTCTTATCTAGAGGCAGAATGAATGAAGTAGAGCTAAACCTAATCCCTAGGAAACCACTCACTTGGATTAGTGAGTAGAGGGCAATTTTGGTCATTTTAATGGCTTCAACTCTGTTCTCTTTTATCATTTTTAGAGACATAGTTACAGAATGCCCTTGTTTTTGTTTTGATCCATCATGGTTGCTGAGTAGCTTTGTCTGATGAAGGAAGTGTGACATTTTTCTTTTCAACAGGATAAGACTTGGCTTTACCTGAGTGTGAGGTCAGATCCTAATCCTGTGGAACTGGTCTTAACCTTTCTTATTATCTAAGCATAGAAATAGTTCTTATGGTGTATTGGTGAATGTTTTCCACAAAATATCTCAGTTAAAGTATGTAAGTTCACTTAGTCTTCAGCAAACTATATAATACTTTCTTTTCCTCCTTTGTGTACTAGCAGAGTCCTGTAAGTATAGATAAGTTTTCAGAGACCATAAACCTAGCAAGGTGCAAAGACAGCACTGTTAAATCAAGCCATCTTGCTCTTCAAGCTAATTTCTTTTAACAGCTCTCATAGACCTGGCATTGTAGTATCAAAACATACACAGTTCATGTAGTATCAAAACATACACAAATGATAAAGACATTCTAGGCTATGGATATAGAAACATGAAACAAATTCTTGCCTTCCCAATGCTTATAGTTATGGGAAAAGAGAGACGGTTAACAAAAGGTAAGAGTTTGGTTTTTAAGATGCAATTAAGATCTTTGAAGGAAGGGCTGGGCACGGTGGTTCACGCCTGTAATCCCAGCACTTTGGAAAGCTGAAGTGGGCAGATCACTTGACGTCAGGAGTTCGAGACCAGCCTGACCAACATGCAAAACCCTGTCTCTGCTAAAAATACAAAAATTAGCTGGGCATGGTGGTGGGTGCCTGTAATCCCAAGTACTCAGGAGACTTAGGCAGGAGAATTGCTTGAACTGGGGAAGTGGGGGTTGCAGTGAGCCAAGATTGTGCCATTGCACTCCAGCCTGGGTGACAGAATGAGACTCCATCTCAAAAAAAAAAAATCTTTGAAGGAAATGAAATAACAACCAATTTGTGAGATTAATAGAGAAGCTATGGTTGTGTTGGTTTGATACCTTAGCTTTGGAAGGTAGGGACCTCCATGAGTGAGAATGTTGTCATTGATCATTTCTGTTTCCATTATCTAACTTAAACACTCAAGAACTGCTCAGATTTGATGTATACTGAGGAACAATACAGTCGTACATCCCTGGGATGAACAGTAAGGATTCCCCATAAACAAAGGCATAGATATGGTTCATCTTTATTTTTATAATTGATAAAAGTTTTGAGGCATGTGAAGTGTGATCATGAGTTTGGACATGAGGATTTAGAATTTGAGATTTCCTGTTGATTTGGGCCACAGGTGTTGGTGATGTTTACATATCTGTTTAATGTCATTTAAAGATTCTTAAATTGCCTTGGATATTTGGTGTGAGATTTGTTTTCAAGGATAAAACGAAGAAACTGAGGCCAGCACCAAAATAAGGAAATTTATTCAGGCTCCCAGGTGAGGTTCTGCAGTCCGGACAGGAGGGGCCGGAGAAGTCGCACAGACTCCTCTCAGATGGGGTTTTATAGGGAGTGAGTCTATTTTTAGACAGGGAGTTTTTATAGTGAGTCTATTTTTAGACAGGGGGTTTTTATAGGGCGTGAAACAGCTCGATTGGTTGTGGAAGAGCAAGACTGCTATTGGGTAAGTTACAAGCCTTGACCTAGGACTTGGCTTGTTATTGGTTGGAATTGATTGCCTGTTATTGGTTGTTAAAGCTTGACTGCTATTGGTTGTTAAAACTCGGCTGCTATTGGTTGTTAAGACTTGACTGCTATTGGTTGTTAAGACTTGACTGCTATTGGTTGTTAGGGCTTAGCTGCTATTGGTTATTAAGAAGCTATGATTGCAGCACCTTGTTTGCATATTGGGCTCTTTAAGAGAAGACCAGGCTGTGCGAGCAAGAGAGAGGGGAACATGCCTGAGCATGTCTGAGCTTGTTCGGGGCATGTCCGAGCTTGCTCGGGGCTTGTAAAAGGGAAAAAGGAGGGGTGGGGTGCGTCCGAGCTCCCAGCAAGGCAACTGGTCTTACATTTGGCGTGATCATTTTGCTGTTGTGCAGACTGAATGACCCAATATGTACCACCCAAAAGATCTGTGGATCTGATGGCAATTTTCAAGGAATAATGGAGGTGAGTTGCAGACAGGGAATAATTTTGCTTAATAGCCTAATTCAGCGGAAGGGAAGAATATCTGGTGTCATCATATAAGGAAAAATTTAATGCCTTCTTATAAGAGGAGTCGTTTGAACCTTTTTGTTTCAATGATCCAGAAAGCCCCCAAATCTCAATTTCGTATTCTTATGTTTGGGAAGAGGGAGAAAAAGTAAAATATTTGTGTCTTACTAAATTTGACCAAAGAAAACAAAATCTTTGTCTGTTTTTTCATTGATAACTTACATTAATACTTAGCACTGTGATTTCATAATGATAAGTATCTCATTTGATTGCCCAATCAATCACTTCTCCCATCTTACAAATGAAGAAAGTTAAGCACAGAGCACAGGGTCTTACCCAAACTCATGCAACTTAGAATCATGGACTCTCTGGGTTTTGA
Organism: Cheracebus regulus; assembly: GCA_963574635.1. Taxonomy (NCBI): domain Eukaryota; kingdom Metazoa; phylum Chordata; class Mammalia; order Primates; family Pitheciidae; genus Cheracebus; species Cheracebus regulus. The sequence goes on along the minus strand of CAUYQU010067062.1, from coordinate 16,421 downwards.
AGTCCTAATGTGTGCCACTACCTGTACCCAAAAAGTTGTTGTTGTTGTTGTTGTTGTTGTTGAGACAGGGTCTTGCTCTGTCACCCAGGCTGGAGTACAGTAGTGCAATCTCAGCTCAATTGCAACCTCCACCTCGTGGACTCAAGCGATCCTCCCACTTCAGCCTCCCAAGTAGCTGGGACCACAGGTGCACTCCAGCACACCTGACTTTTTTTTGTTGTTCTTTTTTTCGTAGAGATGGGGTTTTGCCATGTTGCCCAGGCTGGTCTCAAACTCCTGAGCTCAAGTGATCCATCTGCCTCAGCCTCCTAAAATGCTGGGATTACAGGTGTGAGCCACCATGCCCAGCCAAAAACGTTAAACTTAGAAGAACATTGCAAGGTTTGTATAATTATACACTTATACAATATTTATATTTTAAAACTTATTTTAAAATTTGTTTTGCAGTGCTTATATACTTTTTCTGCCACATAGGATGGAGGTGAGAACAATTCACTTTTAAGATCAAGTGGATGTAGCCCTATAGTGAGGGTGTGTGTGTGTGTGTGTGTGTGTGTGTGTGTGTGTGTGTATGTGTGAGTCAGAGAGCTCCAGTAATTCAATGTGTATTAAACTCTTGTATGTGACAAGTCTTTTTGTAGGTTTCACAGTGAACAAACCTGAGCTAATAGTGTTCCCTTGAAGCTGACATTCTAGGAGACAAGAAATGAGATACAAACAAAATCACATGATGTGTTAGATGGTGGTTAGTCCTAAGGAGGGAAAGGAAGCTGGGGAACGTTGCAGAGGGCTTGGGCTGTTGGTGTCTCTGGGGGCATCTGTTGGTGTCTCTGGGTCTTTAATCATTGAGGGTTTGTAAGTTTGTGTGTCTGTGTCTGGGTTTGTCCACCTGTATATGCGGTGATAAAGTCTGGTAATCCTGTATGTCTGTCTGGGGGGTTATGTATGTATGCCCTTTAATATCTGGAGTGCTTTGATTTTACTTTCTTAACAAATTGCCCTGGTAGCACCTTCTTTAACATGTTAAATAGAAGTGATGAAAGCAGACACTCTTGTTTTCTTCCTGATCTAAGATAAAAAGCATTCAATCTTTCACCATCAAGTATGATTTTAGCTATGAGTTTCTCATAGCTGCCTTATAGCAGCTTGAGAAAGTTCCTTCCTATTTGTACTCTCTTGAGTATTTTCATTGTAAAGTGGTGTTGACCTTTGTTATATTCATTATCTGGCCAGGCATGAGCCACGCCTATAATTCCAACACTTTGGGAGAGTGAGGCAGGAGGATCACTTGAGGCCAGGAGTTTCAGATCAGCCTGGGCAATATAGCAAGACCTCATCTCTACAAAAAAATTTAAAGATTAGCTGAGTGGGCTGGGTACAGTGGCTCACGCCTGTAATAGCACTTTGGGAGGCCTAGGTGGGCGGATCATGAGGTCAGGAGATCAACACCATCCTGGCCAACATGGCGAAACCCTGTCTCTACTAAAAATACAAAAATTAGCTGGGCATGGTGGTGCATGCCTATAATCTCAGCTACTCCAGAGGCTGAGGTAGGAGAATTGCTTGAACCAGGGAGTTGGAGGTTAACGTGAGCCAAGATCATGCTACTGTACTCCAGCCTGGCAACAGAGTGAGGCACCATCTCAAAAAAAGAAAAGTAGCTGAGTGTTGTGATGCATGCCTGTAGCCCTAGCTACTTGGGAGGCTGAGGTGGGAGGATCACTTGAGCTCAGGAGTTCAAGGTTGCAGTGAGCTATGATTATACCACTGTACTCCAGCCTGGGTGACAGAACAAGACCCTGTCTAAAAAAAATAAAGTCATTTTCTGCACCTTTTGGGATGATCCTATGATGACAGATCCCTTATTCTGTTAATATGGTATATTAGTACATATTTACATGTGAAACCAACATTGCTTTTCTGAGTTCAGTCCAACTTGGTCATGTTGAATAGGTCTTTTTATTTATTGCTAGATTCAATTTGCTGGCATTTTGTTGGGCCTCCGCAGCTATATTCAGAAGAGATATTTGTGGACCATTTTCTACTATATAGTACAGCATTATCTAGTATAGCCTATAGTGTGTTTACATGTATATTCGTAGATATATTTGTCTATATAGTATGTAATATATTATAAAGTGTTATATAATTGTAGATATTATGCATAACTTGTATATGTTATGTATAACTAAATATATAATTACTATTACACTATACTATATAATACAGTTTTATACTATTAAAGCATAGTTAGATAGTCTTCGTCTCTTGGTATAATGGGTTTCAGATCCCTGCTAACCCACACATTATTCAAAGGAGCGAATCACATCCTCTCAGGGGAAACAAGGAGCACCTTACCCTTTTGATACTACAAAGCCTGTTTCCCACAGCCTTGTTTGGGGCCTCTGCTCCCAAATGCATTTCTTTGTGGATCTGCATGATTTATGGTACCTTCCTCATCTGGGCTGTGAATATATATGACTAATAAACTGCTGTCAATTGCATTTGTCCAGTGATGGACATCATGTGTAGGGCTATCTAAATAGCCTAGGGCCCTAATTCCTCTCTCACCAATGGGGTGAGTGGGAGGCTATTGAAACAACTGGTATCACAAAGAGGAAAGACCAGCCATAACTGAGGCCATCTTCTCTACTTTAGCTGCTTTTGGTTAACTAGTTGGTTCCATGGTACAGGGAAGGCCATTTGGAACAGAACCACCAGTTGCTGGTTGGTTTGCACTTTGGCCTGCACAGCACTTTTTGCTCTTTACTGGGTGTTGTCATTTCTTCCCAACCAAAAACACTCTCACTCCATAAACCACAATTGTTAATTGACTATGCACCACCAGCATGCTTGTCCTCAGATTTAGCCTATGTTTGGCAGGCAGAGTCTGCGTCACCTGCCCATAAAAGCAGTGACAACATAGCACCTTAACCAGTCAACACTTCAGTCCTGATTACCAAGGGTCAGGCTAGATAGAGCTCTGTGGTCACTCCATCTAGCTTGGTCTCCATCACTGGATGCTTGGAGTAGCCCAGGAGATATTGTTCATGATTGTACACCACCAGGTGAGACCCAGAGATGGTTCTTTGTGAACTCTGCAGAAAGGAAAGAGACCTCCACCTTCAGGATAATTAAGCATGACATCTCAGTTGCTTAAGAAAAGTTGTTGCATTGGTAAGGGTAGTGCCCGTGCTGGTTTCCTATCCTGTAGCTTCTCTTGTTCCATGTGTATTCTCTTGGACCCCTAAAGGTATCAAAATGCACATCCATGATACCCCATGGGCAGGCACTGATGAGCAAAGAAACGAAGGTGAATTCGTCCTTTCCAAAGGATGAGAGGATGTAACTCATCTGTTCTCTCAAAGCAAAACAAATAGCCAGGGGGCCTAAGTTGTTTTCTGTAGTACTGCTGCTTACCAGCATGGCAAAGGGATAATCTTTTTTATTTTTTTATTTTTTATTTTTTAAAGATGGAGTTTCACCATGATGGCCAGGCTGGTCTTGAACTCCTGACCTCAGGTGATCCACCCACCTCAGCCTCCCAAAGTGCTAGGATTACAGGCGTGAGCCAACGTGCCCAGCGGCAAAGGGATAATCTTGAGATGATAAGGCTGTTGGTCCCCACCAGGGTCTTAGATAAAATGACCTGAGTGGCAATCCCTGAAGTCAGAGGTGGTCCCATCCAGTGTAGGTTGCTGGTGTCCTGAACTTTTCCCCATAATCACACAGATGGTCTGTAATACAGGTGATGAGTCAGAACCAACCAACCTGAAACTTGCAACTTTATATGAATTTTGAGGGATTTTTTTTTTTTTTTTTTTTTTTTTTTTACAGAAAGAAAAGGGAAAAGCAATGATTAGGCGGCATGCTCAGGTCCACAAACCTAATAGCAGATAGAAGCAAATTTCTCCCACTTGATAAAGAACCTCTAAAAAGAAGCTAAAGGTAAGATCATACTTCATTTTAATATCTAGATGCTTTCCCACTAAGATCAGGAACAAGGTAAGGATGCCTTCTTTTACCACTGCTATTCACCATCATCCTAGATGTCCTCACTAATGGAATAAAACAAGAAAAGTAAATAAAAGGTATTGAGACTGGGAGGGAAGAAATAAAACTGTACTTGTCTGCAGATGACACTATTTCTATGTAGAAAATCACAAAGAATTGGCCAGGCAGGGTGGCTCACACCTGTAATCCTAGCACTTTGGGAGGCTGAGGCAAATGGATCACCTTAGGTCAGGAGTTCCAGACCAGCCTGACCAACGTGGACAAACCCTGTTCTAGTAAAAATACAAAATTAGCCAGGCGTGGTGGTGCATGCCTGTAATCCCAGCTACTTGGGACGCTGAGGCAGGTGAATCGCTTGAACCCGGGAGGTGGAGGTTGGGGAGAGCCGAGCTTGTGTCATTGCACTCCAGCCTGGGCAACAAGAGTGAAATCCTTCTCAAAAAAAAAGAAAAGAAAATCCCAAAGAATTGACCAAAAAAAAAAAATTGAAAAAGAAATACTCCTGCAACTAATAAACAATCAGAGGAATCTCAAGACAACAGGGAAATTTGGAAACAATTGTTTTCCTATATACCAGCAATTCACAATTGGAATTTGAAAACAAAACTACAATACCATTTGTAAGAGCACCAAGGATGGGGGGGAAAAGAAATACTTTGATATAAATCTAACAAGTTATGTACATGATTATATGAGGAATGCTACAAAAGTCTGATAAAAATATCAAATAAGACCCAAATAAGTAGTGCTGGGTACAATGGCTCATACCTGTAATCCCAACACGTTGGGAGGCTGAGGTGAGAGAATCACTTGAGCCTAGGAGTTGGAGACCAGCCTGGGCAATGTAGTGGGTTCCCATCTCTACCAAAATTTTTTAAAGTTAGCCAGGCCTGGTGATGCACACCTCTAGTCTCAGGTACTCAGAAGGCTGAGGTGGGAGGATTGCTTGAGCCAAGGAATTCAAGGCTGCATTGAGCCATGATCACACCAGTGCATTCCAGCTTGGGTGACAGAGTGAGTGAGAGCCTGTCTCAAAAAAAAAAAAAAAGATTCAAATAAGTGGAGGGATATTTATATTCATGGATAGTAAGATTTGATATTGATAAGATGACAGTTGTCTCTAATCCATAGATTTAATCATTTTGTACATATCAGTACACTGATTCTAAGTTTATATGGTTAAACACGGAATAGTCAACACAATATTGTAGAGCAAAATGGTCAGAGGATTAACACTATCTGACCATAACATTAACTGCAAAGACACAGAAAAACAGTGACCGTGTGTGGTGGCTCATGCCTGTTATCACAGCACTTTGGGAGGCCAAAGCAGGCAGATCACAAAGTCAGGAGTTCGAGACCAGTCTGCCCAATATGGTGAAACCCTGTCTCTACTAAAAATACAAAAATTAGCCAGGCATGGTGGTGGGTGCCTGTAGTCCCAGCTACTCGGGAGGCTGAGGCAGGAGAATCGCTTGAACCCTGGAGGCCGAGGTTGCAGCAGTGACCTGAGATTGTGCCACTACACTCCAGCCTAGGTGACAGAGCAAGACTCTGTTTTAAAAAACAAAACAAAACAAAACAAAAAAACCAGTGTGGTATTGGCGAAAGAATAAATATATAGATCATTGAAACTGAATAGAAGGCCCATGGGGCAGTGACCATATGGCACAGAGAGAGAATATGTGTGCTTGGGAGAGGGAGGTAGCAGCAATTGTGAGACATTGCTTTGAACTCAGTGTTGCCCTGTCACAGTAGAAAGCAAAACCAGGGTGAATTCAGCTGATGCCCACCCACAGAGGGAGCATTTACATCAGCTCTAGTCAGAGGGGAATCACCCAGCCCAGTGGCTAGAACTTGAGTTCCAGTGACTTTCACCACAGTGGGCTGATGTGCTCTGGGATCCTAAATAAATTTGAAAGGCAGTCTAGGCCATAAAGACTGCAACTCTGAGGCAATTCCTAGTGCTGAGCTGGGTTCAGAGGCAGTGGACTTGGCAGGGGCATGCACCCTACTAAGACATAAGTTAGGGCAGCTAAGGGAGTGCTTGTACTACCCTTCTCCCAACCCCAGGCAGCACAGCTCACAGCTCCAAAGAGACCACTTCCTTCGGCTTGAGGAGAGGAGAGGAAAGAGTAAAGAGAACTTTATCTTGCACTTTGTATACCAGCTCAGCCACAGTAGGATAGGGCACCAGTCATAGCCATTAGGTCCCCCTTATAGGCCCTAGCTCCTGGATGACATTTCTAAACACACCCTGAGCCAGAAGGAAACCCACTGCCTTGAAGGAAAGGACTCAGTCCTGGAAGGACCCATCATCTGCTGACTGAGGAGTCTCTGGCCCCTGAATAACCAGGAACAATAACCTGGTAGTACACCATGGGCCTTGGGTGAGACTCAGCACATTCTCAGCTGTGGTGGCTATGCGGAGAGACTCCTGCTTGAGAAAAGTGGAAGGAAAAGTAAAAGGGATTTTTGCGTGTTCAGTACCAGCTTGTCCACAGTGGGGTAGGCACCAAGTGGGCTCTGGGATCCCTGATTCCAGGCCTTGGATCTTGGATGGCATTTCTGGACCTTCCCTGAGCCAGAGGGAAGCTAAAGAGTGAGCCCCAGGCCAGGCAGCTGCACCACAAACTGACTAAAGAGCCCTTTCTCTAAAAGAACATTGACAGTAGCCTGGCAGTACTCCCCATGGGCCTGTGATGGTGGTGGCCATGGGGTGAGGCTTCTCTGCCTGTTGAAAGGGGAGGGAAGAGTGGAAAGGACCACATCTCACGATTTGAGTGCCAGCTCAGCCACAGTACAATTAGAACACCAGCTAGACTTCTGAGGTTTTTTTTACTCCAGTCACTGGCTCCTGGACAGCACCTCTTGACCCATACAAGGCCTGGGGGAACTTGCCACCCTGAAGGGAAGGAAACAAGCCTGGCTGGTATGGCCACTCAGTGGTTGTAGAGCCTCAAGGTCTTGATCCAACACAGGTGGTAGCCAGGTAGTGGTTACAGTGGGCCTTGGGTCAGACCCAGTGTTGTGCTTACTTCAGGTCTGTCCCAGCACAGTCCCCGTGTGGTGGCCACGAGCGTGCTTGTGTTACCCCAGCCTCAGCTCCAGGTGGCTCAGAACAGAGCAAGAAAGAGACACAATGTAAAGAGAACAATCATCTCTGCCTGGTAGTCCAGAGAATTCCTCTGGATTTTAACCAAGATTATCAAGGTGATACCTCTAAGAATCTGCAAGGACCATAGTGTTATTGGGCTTGGGTGCCCCCTGATGCAGAGATCCCTTAGATCAAAAGACGTAAGTCCTTTAAAATAGCTAAAAAGCTTTCCCAAGAAGGATGAGTACAAACAAGCCCAGACTGCGAAAACTATGATAAATACCTAACTCTTCAATGCTGAGATGTGGATGAATGTCCACAAGCATCAGAACCATCCAGGAAAACATGACCTCACCAAATGAACTAAATAAGGCATCAGAGACCAATCCTGAAGAGAGATTTGTGACCTTTCAGGCAGAGAATGCAAAATAGCTGTTTGAGAAAACTCAAAGAAATTCAAGATAACAATGAAGAAATTCAGAATTCCATCAGATAAATGTAATGAAGAGATTGAAATAATTAAAAAGAATCAAGGCTGGGTGCAGTGGCTCATCCCTGTAATCCCAGCACTTTGGGAGGCTGAGGTGGGCAGATCACTTGAGGTCAGGAGTTCCAGACCAGCCTGGCCAACACGGTGAAACCTCATCTCTACTAAAATACAAAAATTAGCCAGGTATGGTGGGGCATGTCTGTAACCCCAGCTACTTGGGAGGCTGAGGCATGAGAATTGCTTGAACCTAGGAGTTGGAGGTTGTGGTGAGCTGAGATCATGCCACTGCACTCTATCTTGGGTGACAGAGTGAGACTCCATCTCAAAAAAAAAAGCAGAACTCCTGGAGTTCAAAATGAAATTGACATACTGAAGAATGCATCAGAGTCTTTTAATAGCAGAATTGATCAAGCAGAAGAAATAATTAAGGACCTTGAAGACAGACTACTTGAAAATAGTCAGAGGAGACAAAAGGAAAAGAATAAAAGACATTGAAGCATGCCTACAGGATCTAGAACATAGCCTCAAAAGGTCAAATCTAAGCGTTATTGGCTTTAAAGAGGTGGTAGAGAAGAGATAGGAGTATAAAGTTCATTCAAAGGGATAATAACAGACAACTTCCCAAACCTAGAGAAAGATATCAATATCCAACCACAAGAAGGTTATGGAATACCAAGCAGATTTAACCAAAGAAGACTACCTCAAGGCATTTAGGAATCAAACCGCCAAAGGTCAAGGATAAAGATGGGATTCTAAAAGCAGCAAGAGAAAAGAAACAATAAGCAATGGAGCTCCAATACATACGGCAGAAGACTTTTCAGTAGAAACCTTACAAACCAGGAGGGTGGCATGACATATTTAAAGTGCTGAAGGAAAAAGAACCTTTTACCCTAGCATATTCAGTGAAAATATCCTTCAAACGTGAAGAAGAAATAAAGACTTCCCAGACAAACAAAAGCTAATTGATTTCATCAACAGCAGTCCTGTTCTACAAGAAATACTAAAGGAAGTACTTAAATCAGAAAGCAAAGGATGTACAATAAGAAATCATCTGAAGGTACAAAACTCACTGGTATTAGTTGACTTACTCATGGTATTAGTAAGTACACATACACAAAAAGAATATTGTAACACTGTAACTGTGGTGTGTAAATTATTCTTAAGTAGAAAGATTAAATCATGAACCAATAAAAAATAATAATTATACCTTTTCAAACATAGTACAAACATGATATAAATAGAAACAACAAAAAGTTAAAAAGCAGGAGGATGATGTTAAGGTGTAGAGTTTCATTAGATTTCTTTTTCTTTGTTTTTTTGTTTATGCAAACAGCATTAAGTTGTTATCACATAAAATGATGGGTTATAAGATAGTATTTACAAACCTCATAGTTACCTCAAATCAAAAAACATACAACAGATACAGAAAAAAATAAAAAGTAAGAAGTTAAATTATACCACCAGAAAAAGTTACCTTCGCTAAAAGAAGACAGGATGGAAGGAAAGATGGGAGAGAAGATGACAAAATAACCAGAAAACAAATAACAAAATAGCGGGAGTAAGTTCTCACTTACCAATAATAACACTGAATGTAAATGAACTAAACTATCCAATCAAAAGTCACAGAATGAGTAAATGGATTAAAAAAAACAAGACCTAATGATCTGTTGCCTACAAGAAACACACTTCACCTATAAAGAAACTCATAGATTGAAAATGAAGGAATGGAAAATGATATTCCATGCCAGTGGAAACCAATAAAGAGGAGGAGTAGCCATACTTATATCAGACAAAACATATTTCAAGACAAAAACTGTAAGAAAAGTCAAAGAAGGTCACTATGCAATTATAAAGAGGTCTATTCAGCAAGATGATATAACAATTGTGAACATATATGCACCCAACATTGGGGCACTCAGATGTAGAAAATGTATATTATTAGAAAAAAAGAGAGAGCGCACTGAGTGCAGTGGCTCACACCTGTAATCCCAGCACTTTGGGAGGCTGAGGCAGAGAGATCACCTTCAGCCAGGAGTTTGAGACCAACCTGGACAACATGGCGAAAACCCATCTCTACTAAAAATACAAAAAATTAGCTGGGTGTAGTGGTGGGTACCTCTAATCCCAGGTACTTGGTAGGCTGAGGCAGGAGAATTGCTTGAATCTGGGAAGTGGAGGCTGCAGTGAGCCAAGATCACACCATTGTACTCCAGCCTGGGCAACAAGAGTGAAACTCTGTCTCAAAAGAGAGAGAGAGAGAGGAGAGAGAGAGAGCCCAATACTATAATAAATGGAGATTTTAACATTCCATTTTTCAGCACTGGACAGATCTTCCAAACAGTAAATAAACAAATATCATTTCAATGTATACTGAAAAATCAGAGAAAATAAAGATTAAATGGGATTTAATCTACACTATAGATCAAATGGACCTAATAGATACTTACAGAATATTTTATCCAACAGTTACAGAATGAACATACTTTTCCTGAGCACATGAATCATTCTCAAGGATAGACCATATGTTAGGTCAAAAAAAATGTCTTAAAACACTCCAAAATATTGAAATAATATCAATGGTTTTAGAGAATGAATGGAACAAACTAGAAATCAATGACAAGAGGAATTCTGGAAACCATACAAACATATGGAAATGAAACAATATGCTCCTGAATGACCAGTGGGTCAATAAATTAAGAAGGAAATTGAAAAGTTTCTTGAAACAAATGATAATGAAAATGCAACATATCAAAACCTATGAAATACAGCAAAAGCAGTACTAAGAGGGAAGTTTATAGATGTAAGCATCTGCATCAAAAAAGAAGCAAACCTTCAGTCCAGGTGCAATGGCTCATGCCTGTAATCCCAGCACTTTGGGAGGCCAAGGCAGGTGGATCACCTGAGGTCAAGAGTTCAAGACCAGCCTGCCCAACATGGTGAAACCCTGTCTCTACTAAAATTACAAAAATTAGCTGGGGATGGTGGCATGCACCTCTAGTCCCAGCTACTTGGGAAGCTGAGGCAGGAGAATTGCTTGAACCTGGAAGGCAGAGGTTGCAGTGCATTGAGATCATGCCACTGCACTCCAGCCTGGGCAACAGAGCAAGACTCCATCTCAAAAAAAAAAAAAGAAAGAAAGAAAAAGAAAAAAGACAAGGAAATGAAGAAAACAGTACAAAAGATCAATGAAACAAAAAGTTGGTTTTTGAAAAGACAAAATTGACAAACCTTGAGGAAGACTAAGAAAAAAAAGGCCCAAATAAATACAATTAGAGATGAAAAAGAAGACATTACAACTGATACAGCAGAAATTCAAAGGATCATTAGTGGAACTAAGAATAACTGTATGCCAATAAATTGGAAAACCTTGAAGAAATTGATAAATTCTTAGACAGATAGAACCTACCAACACTGAACCATGAAAAAATCCAAAACCTGAACAGACCAATAACAAATAATGAGATCAAAGCCATAATAAAAAGTCTCCTAGCAAAGAAAACCTTGGGACCCAATGGCTTCACTGCTGAATTCTACCAACATTTTAAAAAGAACTAATACCAGTCCTACTCAAACTATTTCAAAAAACAGAGGAGGAGGCAATACTTCCAAATTCATTCTACAAGGCCAGTATTACTTTCACAGCAAAAACAGACAAAGACATGTCAGAAAAAGAAAACTATCTGCCAGTGTCAATGATGAATATTGATGCAAAAATCCTCAACTAAATACTAGCAAACTGAATTTAACAATACACCAAAAAGATCATTCATCATGATCAAGTGGGATTTATCCCTGGGATGCAAGGATGGTTTAATATGTGCAAATCAATCAATGTGATATATCATAACAGAATAAAGGGCAAAAACCATATGATCATTTCAATATATACTGTAAAAGCTTTTGATAATATTTAACATCCCTTCATGATAAAAACCCTAAAAAAAAAACTGAATATAGAAGAAGCATACCTTAATGTAATAAAAGCCATATATGGCAGACCCACAGCTAGTATGATAATGAATGGGGAAAAAACTGAAATCCTTTCCTGTAAGTTCTGGAATATATGCCCACTTTCACCACTGTTATTCAACATAGTACTGGAAGTCCCAGCTCAAGCAATCAGATGAAAAAAAAAAAGAGGGCATCCATATTGGAAAGGAAGAAGTCAAATTATCATTGTTTGCATATAATATGATCTTATATCTGGAAAAACCTAAAAACTCCACCAAAAAAGTATTAGAAGTGAGAAATAAATTCAGTGAAGTTGCAGGCTACAAAATCAACATTTTTATATGTCAACAATGAACAATCTGGAAAGGAAATCAAGAAAGTAATGATATTTACTACAGCTTCAAATAAAATTAAATACCTAAGAATTAACCATAGAAGTGAAAGATCTCTACAATAAAAACTGTGACACATTAATGCAAGAAATTGAAGAGAACGCAAAAAAATAGAAAGATGTTTATGGATTGAAAGAATCAATATTGTTAAACTGTCCATACTCCACAAAGCAAGCTACAGATTTAATGCAATCCCAGTCAAAATTCCAGTGATGTTCTTCACAGAAATAGAAAAAAAAATTCTAAAATGGATATGGAATCATAAATAACCCTAATAGCCTAGGCAACAAGAACAAAACTGGAGGAATTGTATTACCTGACTTTATACTACAGAGCTGTAGTAACCCAAACAGCATGATACTGCCATAAAAACATGCAGTGGCTCACACCTGTAATCCCAGCACTTTGGGAGGCTGAGGCGAGCGGATCAGGAGGTCAGGAGATCGAGGCATCCTGGTTAACATGGTGAAACCCCGTCTCTACTAAAAATACAAAAAATTAGCTGGGCCTGGTGGCATGCGCCTGTAGTCCTAGCTACTCAGGAGGCTGAGGCAGAGGTTGCAGTGAGCCGAGATTGCATCACTGCACTCCAGCCTGGACAGAGCGAGACTCCATCCCAAATAAATAAATAAATAAATAAATAAATAAATGACACACAGATCAGTGAAACAGAATACAAAACTCAAAGGTAGATTTATACAGCTACAATGAACTCATTTTTGATAAAGCTGCCAAGAACATACATTGGAGAAAGGACAGTCTCTTTAATAAACACTGCTAGGAAAACTGGATATCCACATGCAAAAGAATGAAACTAGACCCTTATCTCTCACTGTATATAAACATCAAATCAAAATGCATTAAAGAGTTAAATATAAGACCTCACACTATGAACATACTAAAAGAAAACATTGGAGAAACTCTCCAGGACATTGGGACTGGGCAAAGATTTCTTGAGTGATACCCGGCAAGTACAGGCAACCAAAGCAAAAATGGGCAAAGGGGATCATATCAAGGTAAACACCTTTTGCACAGCAAAGGAAACAATCAACAAAGTGAAGCGACAACCCACAGAATGGGAAAAAGTATTTGTAAACTATCCATCTCACAAAGGATTAATAACCAGGACATATAAGGAGCTCTGTAGGAAAAAAAAACTCTGTAGGAAAAAAAAATCCAAATCTGATTTTAAAATAGACAAAAGATCTGAGAACACATTTCTCAAAAGAACGACATACAGGCTGGGCATGGTGGCTCATGCTTGTAATCCCAGCACTTTGGGAGGCCAAGGCGGGCGGATCATGAGGTCAACAGATTGAGACCCTCCTGGCCAACATGGTGAAACCCCACCTCTACTTAAAATACAAAAATTAGCCAGGCATGGTGGCACATGCCTGTAGTCCCAGCTACTTGGGAGTCTGAGGCAGGAGAATTCATTTGAACCTGGGAAGCGGAGGTTACAGTGAGCCGAGATTGCACCACTGCACTCCAGCCTGGCAACAGAGCAAGACTCTGTCTCTAACAGAAAAAAAAAAAAAAAGGACATTACAATGGCAAAGAGGTATATGAAAAAATGCTCAACATCCTAGATCATCAAAGAAATGCAAATCAAAACTACAATGATATATCAACTTACCTGAGTAAAAATGGCTTTTATCCAAAGACAGGCAATAGCAAATGCTGGCAAGGATTCAGAGAAGAGGGAGCCCTCTCATACACTGTTGGTGGGGATGTAAAGTACAACTACTATGGATAACAGTTTGGAAGTTCTTCAAAAAAATAAAAATAGAGCTACCATATGATCCAGCAATCTCACTGCTTTCCAAAAGAAAAGAAAGCAGCATATTGTAGATATATCTGTATTTTCATGTTTATGGTGGCACTATTCACAACAGCCAAGATTTGGAAGCAACCCGTGTCCATTGATAGATGAATGGATAAAGAAAACAATGGAATACTATTCAGCCATAAAAAATGAGATCCTGTCATTTGCAACAACATGGATGGAACTGCAAGTCATTATTTTAAGTAACATAAGCCAGGCACAGAAACACAAACTTTGTATATTCTCACATTAATTTTTTGAGGTGGAGTTTGCTTTTGTTAACCTGGCTGGAGTACAATGGCAGGATCTCAGCTCACTGCAACCTTTGCCTCCTGGGTTCAAGCGATTCTCCTGCCTTAGGCTCCTGAGTAGCTGGAATTACAAGTGCTCACCACCACACCCGGCTATTTTTTTCTATTTTTAGTAGAGACAAGGTTTTACCGTGTTGGCCAGGCTGGTCTCAAATTCCTGACCTCAGGTGATCCACCTGCATTAGCCTCCCAAAGAGCTGGGATTACAGGTGTGAGCCACCGTGCCCGGCCTATTCTCATTTATTTGTGGGAGGTAAGAATTAAAATAATTGAACTTACAGAGATAGAGAGTAGAAGGACCTGACCTGGGTGTAATGGCTCATGCCTATAATATCAACACTTTGGGAGGATCGCTTGAGCCCAGGAGTTTGAGATCAGCCTCTGCAATATAGTGAGACTTTATTTCTATAAAAAAATAAAATAAAATTAGCCAAGTGTGGTGGTTCATACTTGTACTCCTAGCTACTTGGGAGGCTGAGGCGAGAGGATTGCTTGAGGTTGGGAGGTAGAGGTTGCAGTGAGCCATGATGGCCCCATGTTGTCCAGCCTGGGCAACAGAGCAAGACCTGTTTCAAACAAACAAAAGGTGTAGAAGGATGGTTACCAGATGCTGGAAACGTAGTAGCGGGAGGAGTTAGCGGGAAAATGAGGATGGGTAGTAGGTGTAAAAAAGAGAGGCCGGGCGCAGTGGCTCGCGCCTGTAATCCCAGCACCTTGGGAGGCCGAGGTGGGTGGATCACGAGGTCAGGAGATCGAGACCATCCTGGCCAACATGGTGAGACCTCATCTCTACTAAAAATACAAAAAATTAGCGGGACATGGTGGCACGCCCCTGTAGTCCCAGCTACTCGGGAGGCTGAGGCAGGAGAATCGCTTGAACCCAGGAGGCGGAGGTTACAGTGAACGGAGATCGCGCCACTGCACTCCAGCCTGGGTGACAGAGCCAGACACCGTCTCAAAAAAAGAAAAAAAAAGAATGAATGAATCAATTAGACCTAGTATTTGCTAGCACAACAGAGTGACTATAGTAAAAATGTAATTTAATTGTACATTGAAAAATCACTAAAAGAGCATAATTGGTTTGTCAGTCCGTATCCAGGAGGAAGAAGCAGGAAGTCCTATTGAGTACCGGCAGGAAATTCCGCTTAAGGGAAAATATCCCCTGGGAGGGTTCAGGTAACAGTGCAGGGAGGAAGACCGCTCTGCCAGGGGCTGTGTCAGGAACTTGTTCATCCGGCTCCGCTCAGCTGCGCAGGATCACTTCTCCTTGTCAGTCAGTCCGCAGGGGGCGGGACCTGACGCTCTATCCAATCAGGGCCATGGGGCGGGGTCGTGGGAGTTGTCAATCAAGCGCGCTGCTTACAGGAGCGTGTGTGGTTGAAAAAGCCCGCGGCGTCTCCTCCACCCACCTGCGGTAGGCTCCGGGCTCCGTCTCTGAGAGACGGCCTGGAAAGTCTGTGGCAGCCTTTGTCGCCCTGGAGCCCGCATTGCCAGTGGGAGCCGCTGGGAGGACCTGGGACACTGCGGAAGTCGGGAAATGGTGCGTGTGCCGGGGCCGGCGTCCCGAGGCGGGGGAGGGGCTGGGTGGAACCGGCCGGAACCGGCTGTGGCTGGACCCGGGCCTCCCCGCGGGCGACTTCTGGGTCTGCGGACCCAGGTCCCCCTGGTGCACCTCGGCCCTCGGTCCCCGGGGCCGCAGGGTGGGGCTGGACCGGCAGCCAGGACCCCGGGCGTCCTGTCTTGTCCCTGCACGGAGAGTGCGGCCCTGGCGCCGGCGCCCTCTCTGGGCAGCTCCCCGCCCGCAGCCCAGAGTCTCCTCAGATTGTGCGACTGTAACCCGCGCGGGTTCGCGGCCCGAGTCACTGCACCGAGACGCCGAGGGCTAGCGCAGGAACAGTTTAATAGGGGGAGAGAGGACGACACCCCAGATCCGCCTCCCTGGGGAATTTGTGGTCTGCACAGGGGCGGCTGGGGTGTGGAGGTCGCTGGTTGGTGGGGAAGTGAGGTGTGAATTCTGGGACCGGAGGTGAAGAACCGCGTTCTCTGCAGAGTGGGCGTCTCGTGGGGTCGTCAGCCCGCTTAGCACCAGCTTGCTTAGCACCAGCCTTTCCCCTGGAATTCAGGATCTGAGAAAGCCCTCGGGCGACTCTTGAGCAGCTCCCAGAGATCTTATCCCCAGGCACGGTGGGGAAGCCGGCGATCGGCGTCTGCTGTGACCTGACTCTCAGGGAGGGCACCTGGTTAGTATCTAACTGCAATCTCGCCAACAGCCTGGCTCGCAGTTCCTGTGAACCTGGTGAGGACGCTGCACGGTGACGACAGGAGGGTCACCAGGCAGAAT
>CAUYQU010067061.1:0-55139 GCA_963574635.1 Cheracebus regulus | reverse complement strand
GCTTTTTAAATTTTTTTTTTTTTTTGTAGAGACAAGGGTCTCACTGTGTTGCCCTCAGGAGTCTGAGATCCTCCCACCTTGGCCTTTCCAAGTGCTGGGATTACCAGGTGTGAGCCACTGCACTTGGCTTCTTCCTCTTCTCATAATGCCATCAACCCTATTAGATTAGGACAACACCCTTGTGACCTCCTTTAATTTTCTTTTTTTTTTTTTTTTGAGACAGAGTCTCGCTTTGTTGTCCAGGCTGGAGTGCAGTGGTGCAATCTCAGCTCACTGCAAACTCCACCTCCCTGGTTCAAGTGAATTCTCTTGTCTCAGCCTGTGGAGTAGCTGGGATTACACGTGTGCATGCCCAGCTGATTTTTGTATTTTTAGTAGAGACGGGGTTTCACCATATTGGCCAGGCTGGTCTCAAACTCCTGACCTCAAATGATCCACCTGCCTTGGCCTTCCAAAGTGCTGGGATTACAGGTGTAAGCCACCATGCCTGGCTGACCTCCTTGAATCTTAATGACCTCCCTAGAGGTCCTATCTCTGCATACAGCCACATTGGAGGTTAGAACGTCAACATATGAATTTGGGGGGATGCAACAGTACTTAACACTTTGACAACACTTTCTCATCCACAGCCTCATAGAAGAAAGGTCTATTTTTGGTTTTGTTGACGCTGTATTCCCAGCACCTGCCTATAGTCAACATTCAATGCATTTTTGTTGAATGAATGAGTCCTGACTGTTAAGTTATTGAGCACATGGGATTTCACAGGCCTTGTGCTTATGTGCTATGTTGCAGGTATTGTTCTCAGTGCTTTATGTATTAATATATCATTTAATGCTCAAAACAAACTTAGGAGGTCTATATCATTATTATCCTGTTACATTAATGAGAAAGCCTAGACGCAGAGAGGCTATATGTTTGTCCAAGTTCACACAGCTTGGAAGTGGAAGAACTGTAATTTAATCAAGTTGTCTGTGCCTAGAACTCATGCTCTTAATCTGTATGCATGATATTTTAAATAGATGAATCAGTGAATAAACATGCAGATTCATTACATTTTTAATTGGGTAAAAACTGTATTGTCTACCTGCTATTTGCAAGGCACTTTTCTGGGCATTTGGAATAACATGCAGATGAAACAATGTTCTTCACTCTTACAGCATATATTCGTGTGTGTGTGTGCATATAAACAATTAACAGATGCATACATATCAGGTGGTGGTAAGTGCCATGGAGAAGAATAAAGCAAGAGAGGGAAATGAAGAATGCTGTCTCAGCAAGTGTGGTCAGAGGAGGCCACTCTAGAAAAGGATTTCCAACAGCTCAGAACAAAGTCACACAGAAGATATATAGATGATGTAAGAAATGTTTTCTCCTTAATTAATGACTCAATTAAAAGGACATAAGCTGATAAAATGCAACAGCAAGCATTTCCTTAAGCCTTTTCTAAGCTTAGGCCTAGAGAAAAACAAGAAATTCTGGGAGGTCATTCTATAAAACATGGGGACGGTTCCTGGAAACTCAGGGAACTGAGCTAAGTTAGCCCTGAAGCAGCCCTCCTGCCCGACACTGCTGCCCTGTCCCTGCTCTGCTTCTGGCTGGTTTGCTGAGGTGCCCCCCGTTACATGGCCCTGAGCAAGCTCCTCATCTCTCCAATGTGCAGTGGTACTTAGCAAAATGCTGGGCAGAGCACTAACCAGAAAAATCCAATATCAGCCCCCCAAAAATCCAATATAAAGTGACTCAGTGACTTTTCAAGAAAAATGTGCTTTCATAGCATCTCGGTCAGACTCGCTGAGTGGCACTTTGCCTTAAGGATTCATGCATTTCCCCAAGATTTTCTATTGCCCAGGTGGTAGGTTAGATATTTAGATCATCTGGCTCAACGCTGTCTAAGAGGAAGGTTTTTGGGAACACAATATCTAATCCTTGTTACTAGATCTTTGTGAGAAAATGGGCTGAGAGAAAGCCACAGAACAAAGTTTTGGTTAGGTGTTTTGATTCCTAAAGCAAAGGAGTTCTCTTTTAAGATAAAAAGAATACATCAAGTAGGAGCTGAATGACCTCTACCATCACTAGACTTCCTAAATGAGAATGAAACTCACCCACGGAGGCTGTAGATCTCTTTGCTATGATCATGTCTGTCCATGCCTTGCCTTTTTGTGTTTTCTCTTTCATTCTTTCTTTTTCCTTTGGTAAGTCATTCAATAACCATACACACACTAGCAAAACCACATCCAGGACAGCTGGTTAACTGATATACCTTGAGGTTTTTGAAAACCAAACAGCTGAACCCGTCCCCTGTGCCTAAAGAGCGGAAGTAGAGATTTTCCAGAACCCATTTAATCAGAATGATTTCCTGACTGGGGAGGTAAATTACCTATTCAGTCTTTCCCCTGTTGATCTGCTCAAAGACTATTAAAATACAGATTATGTCTCAGAAAAATGAATGCAGAGATAAAAGTCTATTAAACTAACATTTAATTAGCAAAGCAACAGTAGTTTCTGTAAGCCACTACCTCTGAAAGGTGGTTTTTATCCCTCTGCTTCCCTGTCTTAGAGGCGATATGATTCACAACTCTTTTAATGTTTGGATAAAGTCCAAGATGTTGCTTTTAGTATTGCTGAAGGTTAATTCTCGAACTCCATGGTTTGATTTGAAGAGAAGGAAATGGTCAAGACTTCCTCTCTCTCAAGCTGAGTTTGGTGACTGGAACATTTAGGGCACTCTGAGCAACAGAACACCAAAATTAAACAATGCATAAATGTATTAGATTGTAAGCCTAGGAGTCTAGAGATAAGACAAAATGTTCTCTGGAGGACTGGCTCAATTCAGTGGTTTTAACCCCACATGCCTCTGCCTCTCTGGACTCATCCTCAAGGCCTAGAGCAAGATGTCTGCAGCCATTCCATGCCTCAGTTATACCAGTGTCCAGAAGGAGAGAGGGGTTCCCCTCCAACAGTTCTCTCCAGAGTGTAAGGGAAAAAAAGAATAGCCTTTCCTCATCCATCACAAGGGCCATGGCAGGCACTCCCGTAACAAGAGACAGATTAACAAGAGAAAAGCATCACAAATTTGTTTAACCAAGATTTACATGACGGGGAGCCTTCAGAAATGAACACTGAAGACCCAGGGGAGACTGTACTTTTGTGCTAAGCCCGATAGAAGAAGTGAACAGTTGCAGAGAAACATGAAAGGGGTGTGATGTAATGGTAATAAACTTGTAGTGGTGGGAACTTAGCGAGACCTGCTTGTTCACATTCCTTTCTGTGTTTCTATTAATTAAGACATTCCCCCTTTCCACTGTGTGCAGAACACAGGTCATATGACGATCTTCAGGGTGCTGGGGGGACGGAAGGAGGGAGGAGGTCAGTGAGTGACCTTCCTAGGTTCTACAACTTGCTTTGGGGTAGCAAAATTCTAGTTTCTATCACTCACCTTGGGAGAGAAAGGGGCGAGGGAGAAAAGAGGGTGGGAGAAGGTCAGAGAGACCTTGCTTCTGGGACAAATTCTCCCAGTCTTCTTCAGTTCAAAGTAGTCAGCATGCCAAAGAGCCATAATTTGGGGTACCATGTTCTGACCCTCAACAAGAGCATGGACAGACAACTCACAGAATTTGGGGAAATATTTAAAAATCATATATTTAATCAACACCTGATATCCAGAATATATAAAGAACACTTAAAAAACTCAACAATAAAAAATGAATGGCTCAATTTAAAGATAAAGAAAACCAGGTGCAGTGGCTCATGCCTGTAATCCCAGAACTTTGGGAGGCTGAGATAGCAGGATTATTTGAGGCCAGGAGTTCAAGATCAGCCTGAGGGATACAGTGAGACCCTGTCTCTACAAAAAAGTTAGGCAGGCGTGGTGGAGCATATCTGTAGTCCCAGCTACTCAGCAGGCTAAGCCTGGGGAAGTGAAGGCTGCAGTAAGCTGGGTTCGAACCACCATACTCCAGCATGGGTGACAGAGCAAGACATTGTCTCAAAATAAATAAATAAGTAAATAAAAATTAAACTTTTTTTAATTAAAAAAAATTTTTTTAAATGAAACAGAATTGGAATAGGCATTTCTCCAAAGAAGATATACCAAATGGCCAATAACACATAAAGAGATGTTCAGCCTCATTAGGGAAATGCAAATTAAAACCATGAGACACCACTTCACACATACTAGAAAAGCTATACTCAAAAAAGACAAGCGACAAGTGTTGACGAGGATGTGGAGAAATTAGAACCCTTGTATGTTGCTGCCGGGAATATAAATGGTGCAGTCCCTTTGAAAAAACAGTCTGGCAGTTTCTCAAAAAGTCTTTTTTTTTTTTTTTAAGACAGAGACTTAGGTGACAGGTTGGAGTACAGTGGCGTGATCTCAGCTCACTGCAACCTTCGCCTCCTGCATCCAGGTGATTCTTGTGCCTCAGCCACTCAAGTAGCTAGGATTACAAGCATGCACCACCATGCCTGGTTGATTTTTGTACTTTTAGTAGAGACAGGATTTTGCCATATTGGCCAGGGTGGTCTTGAACTCCCGGCCTCAAGTGATCCGCCAGTCTCAGCCTCCCAAAGTGCTGGGATTACAGGCATGAGCCACAGTGCCTGGCCTTCAAAAAGTTAAATATATATTTATCAAATGTCCCAGCAATTTCACACCCAAGTATCTACCAAGGATAATTGAAAACACATGTACCCACAAAAACTCGGACACAAATGTTCATAGCAGCATAATAACCAAAAACTGAAAACAACCCCAGTATCCATCAACTAATGAATGGACATACAAAATACAATATATGCATATAATGGGATATTATTTCACTGTGAAAAGGAATGAAATATTTCACTGTGAAAAGGAATGAAATATTAAAATATTATACAGGATAAATGAGCCTTGGACACATAATACTAAGCAAAAGAAGCCAGACAGAAAAAAAAATTATATGATTTCATTTAAATAAAACATCCAGAGTAGGCAGATTCATTGAGAGCAAAAGAAAACATTCATTTATGGTTGCCAGGGGCTACAGGAGGGAGCATGAGTATGAGGTTTCTCTTGAGAGAGGTAAAAATACTCTGAAATTAGTGGTGATAGTTGTACAATTTTGTGAATATGCTAAAACCACTGAATTTTATCTATGCTAAGGGTGCATATTATGATATGCCAATTATATTTCAATTTAAACAAACAAAAAAGGAGCATGAACATTTCTTTCTCAGAAGTTCTTCGAAAACCTGTCCTCACTTGTCAATGGCCTGAACAGAGACATGTGAACCAAGACCAGTGGCCTGGGGATGCCCTGTGTCCAGTGAGTTCAGCTTGTGGGTCCCTAAGGGTATTAACTTGTTCCCGTACTGCAGTGAAGAAACACCTGGAACTGGGTAGTTTATAAAGCAAAGAGGTTTAATTGGCCCATGAGATTAGGGTGGGGACACAGATCCAAACCATATCACTGAGTGACTTAGATTCCTCAGGGCCCAGACCTAGAGCTGAGATCAAGTCTGTCACCCTCTGACGGCTGCCCAAAGAGGAGAAGTGCTGAGGATGGTGGGCAAACAATCACAATTTCTATTCTCGTGCTCCTCTTCTCCTACTTGTTTTTTTTGAGATGGAGTCTCACTCTGTCCCCCAGGCTGGAGTGCAGTGGTGCAATCTTGGCTCACTGTAGCCTCTGCCTCCTGGGTTGAAGCAATTCTCCCACCTCAGCCTCCTGGGACTCCTAGCTGGACTACAGGTGCACATCACCATGCCCAGCTCATTTTTGTATTTTTAGTAGAGACGGGGTTTCATCATATTGGCCAGGCTGGTCTCAAATTCCTGACCTCAAGTGATTCATCCACCTCAGCCTCACAAAGTGCTGGGATTACAGGCATGAGCCACCATTCTCAGCCACTTCTCTTCCCCTCATATCCCATGCTTGGGCACGTCCTTAGGCCTACCCTTCAAGCCATCCTCACAGGTTAACAAGAACTTTGGACAGAAACATAACTATAATGAAGCATTAATCAGGCTGCACTTTGACCCACTTCCTTCCTGGTCACATAACACTAAATATTGATCATTTGCATCTCCACGTTCCTATAGATAGAATTTCTGATGTTAGATAGGATCTCTTATGTTGGAATCAAAAGGCCTTTGTTTAAGTATTGCTTAAGCAGATCCAGGCATGATAATGCATGCCTAGTAGTCTCAGCTACTCAGGAGGCTGAGGTGGGAGGATCACTTGAGCCTGGGAGGGCGAGGCTGCAGTGAGCAGAGTGTGCCCCTGCACTTCAGCCTGGGAGACCCTATAAATAAATAATTGCTTAAGTATATCCTGAATTCCAAGAGAATAGCTGACACCAACCAGTTTAAAGACCCCCACAGAGGAACCAAATAAGCTTGTGAATACAGCTTTTTCATGTCCCTGTGCTCTGACTTCACCCTGTACTCTAGAACCAATCAACCATCTCCACACTCTAGCCCACTCCAAACTCCTTAAAAACCCAACCCCCAAACTCCTTGGGGAGATAGGTTTGAGGTTTCCTCCTGTCTCCTCATCTGGCAGCCCTACAATGAAGCCTCTTTCTCTGATGCAACCTGGTGTCTCAGCACATCGCTTTGTACATTGGGCAACAGATCCGTTATGTTACACTCGTACCCTATTATAATGCATTATAATTATGTCTCTTTCTGTTGCTAAATCACACACTCTTTGAAAGCAAGGGGTTTTAGGTATCCCTAACAGCTTGTACAGCGCTTAGCCATGCAGGGTGATTGTGATTGCCTGACAGCTTCTTCCTGCCTGCTGCACAGACAAAATCAATTCACTGAGCCCAAAGCACTACAGTAGAGAAAAAGTTGAATTGATGTGAGGCCAGCCCATGAAGAAGAACTGGACTTATCACCCAGTGAGTCTCCCCAAATGCTTAGAGGTTAGGGTTTTTATGGACAATTTGGTGGGAAGAGGCTAGGGGATGGGTGCTGATTGGTTGAGCTGAGTCCACCTCTGGCTCAGGTCACAAAATCAGTTGAGTCATGAGTCACAACTCCAGGTGGAGTCAGTGTGAAAGATACCTCAAAAAACCAATCCTAGTTTCTACGATAGTGACATTAACTATAAGAGCAATTGGAAAAGTCACCAATTTTGTGACCTCTAGCCACATGACCCCTGAGCAGTAAGGGATTATAGAAACTATACCTATCCAGAGGCTAGTTTTGGTTGCTCATGCCTGTAATTCCAGCACTTTGGGAGGCTGAGGTGGGCAGATCACTTGAGGTTAGGAGTTTAAGACCGGCCTGGCCAACATGGTGAAACCCTGCCTCTACTAAAAATATAAAAATTAACCAGACACGGTGGCATGCACCTGTAGTCCCAGCTACTCGGGAGGCTGAGACAGAAGAATCACTTGAAACAGGGAGACAGAGGTTACAATGAGCTGAGATGGTACCACTGAACTCCAGTCTGTGCAATAGAAAAAATAAAAATAAAAAATAAATCAAAATAAAAGAAACTATGCCTATCTTATTGGAATTCAGGCCCCTCTCATAATACTAACATTGTGGCCTTTCATTAGTTTTACAAAGATGGCTTAGTTTTGGAAAGGGCTATTATCGTCTTTAATGCTTTAACATTAAACCATAAACTACATTCCTCCCAACGTTAGTTTGGCCTACACAGGAATGGCCAAGGACAGCCAGGAAGTCAGAAGTGAGATGGAGTCAACTATGTCAGATTTCTTAGTGTCTGTGACATTATGATATATACTGGATTTCATCCATGGTTCCTGGCTCATAACTCTGTAGCCTCTGTTCCAGCCTTTTGTTAGAGTGTGGGGTGTGTTAGGCCTCAGAGGCAGGTCTCTGACCTTCTCCTGCCCTCCTTTCATTCTAATGTGTCATATCCACCCCTGCCAACCACCACAACCCACCCCCTCACCTGCCTTTCTAGTTGTTTGTCTTAAGACCTTCTCATGAGAGCATCCCACACTACACCCTTGGGGAAGGAATGCTGATGTCATGAAGCTTCCATAAAAACCCAAGGGGACAGGGATCATTGAGACCATCACCCAGGGAGGGCATGGAAGCTCCGCGCCTTCTCCCTTACCTTCCCTTACACTGCATCCTTTGCAATATCCATTACAATAAACCAGTCAATGTAGGTGTTTCTCTGAGTTCTGTGAGCTGCTCCCTCCAATTAATCAAACCCAAAGAGGGAGTTGTGGGAACCCCAACTTGGAGCTGGTTTGTCAGATGTTCCACAGGCCTGGACTTGTGACTGGTGTGTGTGGAAGGGCAGTCTTGGGAACTGAGCCCACCTATGGGATCTGATGCTATCTCCAGGTAGATAACATCAGAACTGAACTAGAGGACACCCAGCTGGTGTCCACTGCTTGGTGTGTGGGGAATGCCCCTCCTATATTTGGTCACAGACGCCTTCTCCTGTGTTGATGATTATTGTGGTGTGAAAACAGAGGAAAAACACAGTTTGGGGAGAGTGCTTCCCTACACATTGCCATCATTTCACAAAAGCAGTTTCATAATCACTAAATGCTTATCGAGTAAAAGACTGATGTGAAACTTGTAAATATGACTTATTCTGGCTGATGGTCAAAATCCCCAGTATTAGCAGTTAGTATGATGTCATACCTTCTGAAACATCCTCTTTAATGCCACACCTCCAATAGGGATAATACTGAATCACTCACAGCTTTGTGAGAGTTTGCTTTTTCAGTTCCTCTCAGACCCAAGGGATGGAGCTGGGTTTCCCAGAATAAAGCAACTGAAGAGGAACTTGTCTATTTGACCTTTTAGTTTGAGGCTGGCTCATATGACAAGCTCATGGCATAAAATAGCAATTTCCAACTATATAAGAAATACCAATGCTTTGTCCAACTTGTTACATGAACACCCGCCCTTCTCCCACAAATACATACCACACACACACACACACACACACACACACACACACACACACACACACACACACACACACACAGAGTCAGTGTCATATACGTGGCATACATAGAGATGACTCTCCTGGGCATGTAGCCTTTAGAAGGAAAGATAAAGGGGAAATCAAGTCTTATTAATTTAAGACAGTTTTTGAGATGGTAAATAAGTATAGACAAAGGTAGAGAGAATGTATCTATTGTTTGAATCTCTGGGACATCTGGGGATTCTTTTAACAAGATCTATAAAGACCACCTCAGCTCTAATGACTTACCATTGAAGGATTTCACCACAGAATAGTTTGTTTTGGAAAGCATTTAAAGAGAGGCCATGGAAAATCATCTAAGGCTTCAGTTCTTGAGCTAAACAACGTTGACAGTGTTATAATTGATTTGGATACCAGGACCTCTGAAGTTTGTGGATACGGTAAGCTCACTAAGTAGAGAATTAACTAATTGATGAAGGTGAAAAATTTCAAGGACACATTTGTGGGCAGAAAAGTGGCAAAGGAGCTTTAATTAAGGACAAATGTTAAATAATGCAATGAAGGAAAAATGATACAACTTAAGTCTATAAACTGATGAACTTTGAGCTATCAAATATAACCTAAGAGTAAGATTAGGTCGGGCATGGTGGCTCACACTTGCAATCCCAGCACTTTGGGAGGCTGAGGTGGGTGGATCATCTGAGTTCAGGAGTTTGAGACTGGCCTGGAAAACGTGGTAAAATCCTGCCTCTACTCAAAATACAAAAATTAGCCGGGTGTGGTGGCACGTGCCTGTGATCCCAGGCTGCTCGGGAGGCTGAGGCAGGAGAATAACTTGAAGCCAGGAGGCAGGGGTTGCAGTGAGCCAAAATCATGCCACCGTACTCCAGCCTTGGTTACAGAGTGAGACTCCATCTCAAAAAAAAAAAAAAGAAAGAAAGAAAGAAAGAAAATGAAGGATTAAACATTACCATGGAGACCTATATAAAGAGATGAGAAATATATTCTATAGAAATATACACCAAACTAAATGTTTATATCATATGGCTTACATTGAAAAACTAGAAACCCAAATGTTTTATTTTTATTTTTATTTTTTGTGAGACGGAGTTTTGCTCTTGTTGCCCAGGCTGGAGTGCAATGGCATGATCTCAGCTCATTGCAACCTCTGCCAGGTTCAAGTAATTCTCCTGCCTCAGCCTCCCAAATAGCTGGGACTACAGGCATGCACCACCATGCCTGGCTATTGTTTTTTTTTTTTAGTAGCGATGGGATTTCACCATGTTGGTCAGGCTGCTCTCAAACTCCTGACATCAAGTGATCCACCCACCTCGGCCTCCCAAGGTGCTGGGATTACAGGCGTCAGCCACCATGCCCAGCCCCAAACGTTTTCAAAATCAAATTTCTTTAATAAATTGTTGTATACCTATGCTATGACATAATATATAGGCATTAAAATGATTTTGTAACAGTGAAAAAATATTTGTAACATATAGTGAAACTAAATGAGGCTACCATGTAACATGTATATTTAATCCCAGTTTTGGAAAAAGGAAAAAAAAACACATGTGTGCATTGAAAAGAAAAAAAGATTAGAAAGAGATACATCAAACGTTAGCCATGGGCTGAGCATGGTGGCTCAGGCTTGTAATCGCAACACTCTGGGAGGCCAAAGAGGAGAAGCACTTGAACCCAGGAGTTTGTGACCGCCCTGGGCTACATAGGGAGATCCCACCCCTACTTAAAAAAAAAAAAAAAAAAAAAGTATCAGTGGTCATTCCTTGAATTATGAGTGATTTTTTTCTTGTCAAGTTTTCAATTAAAAGTTTTATACTTAGCATGTCCTTACTTTTTACTATAAAAAGAATAAAGAACTTTATATTTGGGGGAGGAATAAGAATGGCAAATACATAAATAGCACTTAGTATTGTCAGACAAGATTCTAAATGCTCCATATAGTCACTCTTTTAATTCTCATAACCTTATGTGTAAGGACTTTTATTAGGTCGATGCAAAAGTAATTGCAGTTTTTTCAATTACTTTTGCACCAACCTAATAGCATTCCCACTTTACAGATGAGGAAACTGAAGCATGTAGATGTGTAAGCAAATGGTGGAAACGAGATTCAAACCCAGACAGCCTGGCACCAGCAACTGAGCTCTTGGGTTTTGTAACTCTTGCAAAAAGATGAAAAAGTGTGCAGCTTCTGTGCAAAAGTCAAGTAAAGGGAATAGCACAGAGGATAGCTAGTTTGTCTCTGCACCTGGCCTAGTATAGTGTGCTCCCATGTTTGCAGCCCTTGGTGGGAAAAAAAAGTGAAGCTGGAGAAGCTACAGGAAGGGTCATGACAAACCATTCAAGTTATCAGAAGGGCTTTCCATGTAAACACAGACTAACGTGATTCAGATCCTTCAGTTTGGAAAAACAAAAGCCACTGAGTGACTGTTATTAAATTTGCTAACACTCTTGAGTGAAAGCTACAAAACCAGCTCACTCTTGGACTTGTAACACTACAGGGACGTCCCATGTTACTAATGAAAAGAAATGGCCGTGGAAACCATCACATCTCTTTTCCTATCTTGCACACTGGTGGCATCATGGAAGCGTGACTTGCCAGGCACACATGGCTCCAGGCTTACTAGGGCACCATGCTTGGTTTAATGTTCCATGGTCTTCATAATTATACCTTTGACATTGTATTTTCTAAGTGAACTCTGCTGGGCCCATGGAACATGTTTGTGAAGCAGAGGAGATACACTATGCATGTCTATTATGGCATCCACCATGCTTGTTAGCACTAATGCAAACAAGTTTTTTGTTTTTTGGTTTTTTTTTGAGATGGAGTCTCACTCTGTTGCCCAGGCTGGAATACAGTGGTACAGTCTCAGCCCACTGCAACCTCCACCTCCCAGGATCAAGCAATTCTCCTGCTTCAGCGTCCTTAGCAGCCAGGATCACAGGCACACAACCACTGCCCACCAATTTCTGTATCCCTAGTAGAGTCAGGATTCTGCCATGTTGGCCAGGCCAGTCTCAGTCTTCTGACCTTAGAAGATCTACCTGCCTTGGCCTCCCAAAGTGCTGGGATTACAAGGGTGAGCCACCATACCCAGCCCATGCAAACCATGCAAGTTCTCCCTAGCTCACGTGTTGTGTTTGTGCTGCCCAATGAGCACAGAATTTTGACAAAGCCACCATGGATGGGAGTTGAGAAAGACTCGAAGCATGTTATGTCTAGGACTCAGTAAGCAGAGGTGCTCACAACCTTGATGGACCACAAGTTCCTAGGACTAGAACTTGCTTCCAGTGCAGTTGAGACAATGGCCATGGCATTGACAGAGTTCAGACCATGCTATCCTGAAATATGCCACTTTCACGCATTGGTTATTTTGAGTTGAAGGCCCTTGAAAAACAGCACATGCAAGAAAGGCAGGCTGACCTTTCTTTTTCTTCCTGAAAGCAGTAACTAAAATTCCCATGTAAAAGATGTCTTCCCTATACCAAAAGGAAGATATTACCAGAAGCAGGGAGTTGAGACCCAGAGAAATATATTCAAACACACCTTGTTAAACAATGCCTCATTTTCCCAGCCACTTTTCAACAGTTAACTGCCCTAGCCCAAACCCCTTTGTCTTGCCACATTTCACAAATTACTCCTATAGGTCCAACCCAGTATATAAGCTTTTGTCTCTAACTGCTTCTTTGGGTCTTCATTTTTCTTGTGGGGGCTCCCATGAAAATGTTACCACATTAAATATGTA
Source organism: Cheracebus regulus (assembly GCA_963574635.1). NCBI lineage: Eukaryota > Metazoa > Chordata > Mammalia > Primates > Pitheciidae > Cheracebus > Cheracebus regulus. The sequence goes on along the minus strand of CAUYQU010067061.1, from coordinate 42,463 downwards.
TATTTTTCTCTTGCTAATATGTCTTATGTCAGTTTAGTTCTTAGGGCTAGCTGGGTAATAGGAAAACAGAAATTGTAGCTCCCCTATAGCATTCTAAGAAATATGGATAACCAATGGATTCCACCATAGCCTTTCTTGTATTATTTCCCTATATTAGCTGATCCCTCACCAACAATGATGGCATTAAAGGAAAGGCAAAGATAGGGCAACCCATAGTTTCTTTTCCTTTTAGTCTTTCCTTACTAATCAGTAAACTGAAGATAGAGTATTGATAGAATATGAACATATTAAGAAGTGAAATGAAAATGGTTGAGTTGGTTTTATGCAGTGTTTACATTGTTCTGGTAAGAACAAAATGTATCTGCATGTAGAAGTCATAAAAGATGAATTGCATAATTTCAGCTATTCTACATACCAGTTAATGTTCTCATATTTTCATTGAAAACAGGGATTACATTATGGTTTGTGAATTTATCTCAATTTTAACAAAAAGAAAAACAGGTAGTACAGTTGACCAAGAAATAAGGGTGGAGTGGAGGGCCTTTCTGTTAATCATTGATCAAAAAAAAAAAATTACTGTTTATTTTTTATTTTTATTTTTTACAAAAGGGTGGCTGCTCCATAGGCAGAGCAGGGCTGCCCCTTAGGCAGAGTAGATATTTTTGTTTTTTAAAATCTAATTATAACGATTGCTCACTGTACAACTTTTAGAAAACATAGGCAAGTATTAAATGAGAACTTATAAAAGCAGTAACTTACCTGGTAATTACAGACTTCAGGATTTGTTTTTGAGCTAAAAACAAAGAAACGATAACATTATAAAATGGACAAAAAGGTATCTTTAATGCCTAATGGCTCCATAAAATCAATTCAAACATCCCCCCGGAGGAAAGAAGCAAGATTACAAGACAAATGGTAAAATGTATACTAATAATTATATATATATTTTTTTAATTTAGTAGTGACGGGTTTCACCATGTTAGGTTAGTTAGTCAAAAACTCCTGACCTCAGGTGATCCACCCACCTCGGCCTCCCAAAGTGCTGTGATCACAGGTGAGCACCCCTGTGCCCAGCTAAATTTAATTTTTTTTTAGGCCACACGTGGTGGCTCACGCCTGTAATCCCAGCACTTCCTGAGGCCGAGGCAGAAGGATCACTTGAGCGCAGGAGCTGGGGACCATCCTGGGTGACATAGCAAGACTCCATTTCTACCAAAAAAATAAAATTTCATTTTTTTTTAACCTGGAATGGCATCAAATAACAAATAAAACATCAGGACAAACCGAGAGAAAGACCATGGATGAGAGAAAGGAGCTTGGTATTTTAGTTCCTTGGAAGTACTTTGGTCCTGCTTTTTGAACAAAAGGCTCTGCCTTTCATTTTGCATTGGACATAAATTATGTAGCTGGTTCTCCTCTCATCTTGGCTTCTTTCATAATACCTTCATTTTTGTCTTCCTGAGATCATGTTTTGCTCCTTTTCAAGTCCGCTTGGCAGGCTGGGGCCCCTCACACTCGCCACATTTATCAGGCAGAGATGAACTTTCTCAAGCCTTTTTTCAGATTCCCAGGAGAAAGCATCTGATTGGCCCAGTTGCACCACGTGACTTGCCAGGGGTGAAGTCATGTGATACAAACATGACTTCAGAAACACACTCTGTGGATAGAAGGGTTGTCAGGTACCAGAGAAAGGGAGCTGGGCAAGTACCCCAAACATGTCTGGATCCACCCCTTAGAGTAGTCCAAAACTGGAGGTGGGGATGTTTAGTCCTTTATACCCCCAGTCATTGCATTCATGATGCCCCCGACTAGTGGAAAGAAAATGTGACCTTTGCGGTTGGGCTCTCACTGTCTCAGGTGGAAATTGTCAGTACCAACACTCCCAACAGCTGTGGCATGACCTCAGTCCTGAAATGATGTTAAGGACCTAGGCAGCTTACATTACACTTCCTACTTGGAAATGATGAATTTTTTATGTTTGTTTAAAGACACGTCTCCCTATGTCTCCCAGCCTGGAGTGCAATGGCATGATCATAGCATAGGACAGCCTAGAACTCCTGGCCTCAAGCAATTCTCTTGCCTCAGCCTCACTAGTAGCAGGGACTACAGGTGCACACTACTTCCCCTCCCTGCTAGTGATTTTTTTTTTTTTAATGGAATCCTATCTATAGGGACTGAATGGTTCTAGTAATAAGATAAAGAAAACACTTTTCTAATAGTTATCTGGAAGTGCTCTGGGAACTTGATGTGTTGTTTTATGCATGGAATTTTGGCCTGTAACTCCATAAAGTTAGTCAAAATGTCAGGTGTTATTTAAAACACTGTAAAAATTTTAAAACATATTCTGTTGCTCTAGAAGGTGTTAGTGGATTGTCTGGGGTAAGGAGGAATACATGGAAAGAGAAGGAAGAACCTCCCTGGTTATTTACATCTTCTTTCAGGAAGCATCCCTTAACTCCACACAAAAACAAGGTGAGGGGCCAGTGCTGACACTAGCAAGACCCTTAAGGACCTGGGGCCAAGGAGGTGGAGGGAAGGGGTCTGACTTTCTGGCAATGCCTTTAGCAGGTTGCTGTTCTCTTGGAAAAGATATGATGAAGTTAAAAAAAAAAAAAAAAACTCATTTTTTTCTAAACATGGGTAGGTTTGTCATAGTGGCTCATGCCTATTATCCCTGCACTTTAGGAGGCCGAGGTGAGAGGATTGATTGAGCTCAGGAGTTTGAGACCAGCCTGGGCAATGCAGCGAGACCCCATCTGTACAGAAAATTAAAAAATAACAATCAGCCAGGTCTGGTGGTGCTTGCCTTTAAGTCTTAGCTACTCAGGAGGCTGAGGTTGGAGGATCACTTGAGTCCAAGAGGTAGAGGCTGCAGTGAGCCATGATTGTGCCACTGTACTCCATCCTGCATAATAGAGTGAGACCCTGTCTCCAAAAAAAACATGAGTAAAACATATTTCTTCCATAGGTCTCTGGGTTCACTTGGATTACAGGTTCAGTCATTTGTAAGCATTTCCAGCAGCCTCAGAAACTCAATAGTCAATTGTTTCCATAAGCACAAAGCTCAAAGATGAAGAGAACAAGAGAGGGAGGGGTAAAAGGGCACCAAAGGGCCATTTTCACTTGCTCCTAAATAATGTGAATATTAAGTCTGCTCTAAGTGGTACCAGAATGCATTTATCTAACCCCATCTTTGTGTCAGTTGCCCAGGCAATGTATTTTGCCTGACATGTGATCATTCTTTATTCCTTCATATCTTTCTACCCCTATTCAATTAATCTAATACACATTTATTGAGGCATTTGTATGTACAGATGCTCTTCCACATATGATGGGGTTACATCCTGATAAACCCATCATAAATTGAAGATGCGTTTGATATACCTACCAAACACCATAGCTTAACCTAGCCTACCCTAAACATGTGCAGAACATTTATATTAGCCCATGGTTGGGAAAATCATCTAACACAAAGCCTATTTTATGATAAAGTATTGAATATGTCATGTAATTTTTTGAATACTTTACTGAAAGTGAAAAACCAAATGGTTGTATGGGTTCCTGAAGTACAACTTCTACTCACATGTATCACTTTCACAGCATTGTAAAGTTGAAAAAGTTTAAATTGAACCATGGTAAGTCAAGGACTGTCTGTACAAGGTAACATAGAAGAGCCTCTGATAAAGAAAATACTGAATAGAACATTGTCCGTGATTGTGTATGATCCTGAAGGAGAGGTTGACACTTATACAACTTTTAATAAAACCCACACAGTGCCATAATAACAGAGGGCAAAGAACTGTGGAAGTAGAGACAAGGGGAGTGAAAATTCCACTCGGGAGAGTATGTTTACTGTGATTAATTCTCAAGTGGTTCCTTATCCACTAAAGTCAAATGACCCATGGGGTGAAGTGATGTTCAGTTAATGAGTCAATTCCCTGCAACCTTTCAACAATATGGGGCACCAAAGCCCTACATGTGTAAGAGTGGGCCTTTCTGAATACATTCTGTGAAAATTTTGTACCCCAATTTGATTTATATTACGTTATGTAACAACTAATTAACTACAAATGTATCCATGGCACAAAGCTTCTTGCTTTTGTCCCTAAAAAAAAAACCACATCATAATTGCTAGATATCCTTGGTGATTATTCAGAAAACCTTTGAACTTGCCTTCCACAAAAGAGACAGGGGCACTCATGCCATTGTATGATATTTTGCCTCTTATTGCAAGAATGCATCGCATGCTCCCTGAAATATTTTAACAGTCCCAACTCTTCCAAATTGTTCAATCCCTATATGACAAAGCAAAATAATCTGAATATTGTTTCAATAACAAATGCTTCCCAAGATACCTTGCAATATTCATATTACAAGATAAAAATCGATAAAACATGTGTTGAACCTTATTTGAAATAACTTGCCACAAACAATTTTTCTGACAACTCCAGCCTCTTCTAATTCAAGCAGACTCTCAAGACCCAACAAGTCATCTGGTGACTCAGGCAGCTCGTGAGAATAAAATGCTCTGTCTAACTTGTGTTTCTTAAGCATTTACTGGGTGTGTAGCCTTTTGTAATCTAGCTGAATTCTTTTTGCAAAACATGCAACAAGGAATTTAATCAGCAAAGCAAAACAAGTTTGTAGCATTCCAGAAGGGTTCTCTAATCCAAATATAAATTATACAAGTTACAAGCAATCTAGCAAATCACAAATGAAGTGGGAAGGACTGTGATTGACCAATTGCAAGTCTAATGCTAGACCAGGTGCAGTGGTTCACATCTGTAATCTCAGCACTTGGGGAGCTGAAGTGAGCAGATTGCTTGTGCCCAGAAGTTCAAGACCAGCCTGGGCAACATGGTGAAACCCTGTCTCTATTCATCAATTGGCATCAACTCAGTGGGCAATTTGTTTAGATGACCTTTATGCATTATTCAAGTTATTTAGAAAATTACAGGCTGGGTATGGTGGCCTAACAAAGAAGAGATAGGTTCTTGCTATATTGTTCAGGCACAAGTGTAGTGACTATTCACAGGTGCAATCAGGGTGCACTATACCCTTGAACTCCTGGGCTCAAGTGATCTTCTGCCCCAGCCTCTCAAGTAGCCAAGATTATAGGCAGGCACCAGCGCACCCAGCCTCAGCTGGCTATTTATACATACACACACATATGGAGAGGAAGAGAGGGAGAGAGATTGTCTAAGAATAAGGATATATTTTATGTAACCAATCATATCACACTTAACATTAGTTGTATATTACCTAATATACAGTCTGTTTAAAATTTTCCAATTATTTCAAAAATGTCTTCGAGCTTGGTTTTATTTTTCTGAATCTGGGTTCCAAACAAGATTTATTTATTGCATCTGATTATTTCTCTTTAATTCTTAATCTACAACAATTTTTATACCTTAAAAATATTTCTGTGATAATGACATTATTCCCAAGAGTCTTAAACAATGTCCCACATTCTTGATTTTTCTACTTGTTTCATTATGTGGTGTAGGTTAATAAAGTTTGGCAAAATACTTACATTACTTTCAAAGTAATGTTTAAAATGAAATTTCAAATTCTCTTGGCTTGATATTATGGATTCCCCCAAATGCTAGTATATAGAAACTTTGGTTTAAAAAAGTATTCTATATAATAAATGGTATGATCCTACTAGCAAATATAACATATGTTTCTTTTTAGTATATTTTGTTTTTTTGAGGATAGGAGATGCGTTTTGCAGACTTTCATTTTAAATTTACCTTTCTAATACTGACTGTCGTCCCAGCTACTCAGGAGGCTGAGGCAGGAAAATCCCTTGAGCCAGGAGGTCAAGGCTGCGGTGAGCTATGATTGGGCTACTGGACTACATCCTGGGTGATGACAGAGCAAGAGCCTGTCTCTAAGGAAAAAAACAAAAACCAACCAACCAACCAAACCACCAGGCATGGTGGATCACACCCATAATCCCAGTACTTTGGGAGACTGAGATGGGAGGATTGCTTGACTCCAGGAGTTTGAAACAAGCCTGGGCAACATAGTGAGACTCTGTCTCTACAAAAAATAAATTAGCCAGGCATGCCTGTAGTCCCAGCTACTCAGGAAGCTGAGGTGAGAGGATCACCTGAGCCAGTCAGTCGAGGCTGTAAGCTATGATCACACTACTGCACTCCAGCCTGAACAACAGAGTGAGACCCTGTCTCTAAGAAAAAATCAAATCAACCCCCTCAATAATTCTAATGCCAAGCAAATGCAGAAAATGCTGAGTATACATAGTTCCTCACTCTTGCTCACACAGTGAACACTTGTGAGCCTGTTTGTACAGCTTATCACCTGTATCATGGTGAGCCTACAAAGCCACCAAGGGTACACATGGTCAAAATATCAAGGAAAGGACTCTGCAGATAAAGAAACACGTAAGTTTATGCCATTCTGATGTTAAGCAATTTTTCCTAATTACTAAAATTGCCATAACAGTGTTTTTGAGTTATGAGTCCTCATAATTGTCTTAGTCCTTCTGGGCTGCTCTAACAAAATATCTGTTAACTGGGTGGCTTACAAACAGCAGAGATTTATTTCTCACAGTTCTGAGGACTGAGAAGCCAAGAGACTTGCTGTGTGGTGAGGGCCAACTTCTTGCTTTACAGAAAGCACCTTCTCACTGTGTCCTCACATGGTGAAGAGGGCAAGGGAGCTCTTTCAAATCACTTTTATAAAGCTGCTATAAAGGAACAAAAGACTGGGCACAGTGGCTCATGCCTGTAATTCCAGCACTTTGGGAGGCAGAGGCAGGTGGATCACCTGAGGTCAGGAATTCGGTAACAGCATGGTCAACATGGTGAAATCCTATCTTTACTAAAAATACAAAAATTAGCCAGGCATGGCAGTGCATGCCTGTAATCCCAGCTACTGGGGAGGTCAAGGCAGGAGAAGCGCTTGAACCTGGGAGGTGAAGATTGCAGTGAATGTGCCACTGCACTCCTGCCTAGGTGACAGAGTGAAACTCCATCTCAAAATAAATAAATACATAAAAATTAAAAAAATTATCTCTACTTTCATACTCCATATGGCACACTTTTGTGACCAGTTATGTGTGAATTTTTTCCTCATAGATCCAGTGATTCTCCAGTGGACACCAACTGGGTGTCCTGTAATTCAATTTGATTTTGACACTGTTTCAAATAGTATCAGATTCCACAGGTTAATGGCTCAGTCCCACAAACCTGCCCCCATTTCAGAAGCCAGTCTCAAGTCCAGGCCTCCAGGACTGTTGATGGACAGGTTATGTCAGAGGGTTGCATCACCCCCCTTCAGGTTTCATTAATTTGCTAAATGGCTCACAGAATTCAGAGAAACACTTTACTTATGTTTACCAGTTTATTTTAAAGGATACCATGAACAGTCAGGGGAAGAAGTGCAGAGGGCAAGGTATGGGGGAGGGGTACAGAACTTCCATGCCCTTTCTGAGCACCCTCACTCTCAGCACCTCCAAGTGTTCAGCAACCTGGAACTCATCAAATACCATTGTTCAAGAGTTTTTTGGCCATGTGCAGTGGCTCACACCTGTAATTCCAGTGCTTTGGGAGGCATAAGCAGGAGGATTTCTTGAGCCCAGGAGTTCAAGAGCAGCCTGTTAAGGAAACACTATCTCTACAAAAAATCTAGAAATGAGCCAGGCATAGTGCATGCCCATAGTCCCAGCTGCTCAGAAGGCTGAGACAAGAAGATCACTTGAGGCCAGGAGGTCGAGGCTGCAGTGAGCTCTGATTGCCTCACTGCACTCCAGCTTGGGCCACAGAGTGAGACCCTGTCTCAAAAACAAACAAAGTTTTTAAAATAAAGTTTAATCTCCAATGGCCCCCATTTCCAGCAAGTTAGTGGATGGGGCTGAAGTTCTGATCCTCTATTCCTCTAATCATGTGTTCTTTCTGGTGAGCAGCCCCAAGATTAACTATCTAGGAACCCCACCCTAAGTCATCTTGTTAGCATAAACTCAGGTGTTATCAAAGAGGCTTATTATAAATAACAAAAGACACCCAGGAAATTCTGTTTTAGAGCTCTGTGACAGGAACCAGAGACGAAGGCCAAATACATTTCATTTTATACCACAGTCACTAATCCCATCCACAAAGGCTCTACTCTCATGACCCAATCATCTCCTAAGGGCCTCACCTCCTAATACCACCACCTTGGGGGTTAGGATTTCAACATTTAAATTTGGAGTGGGCGGGTGGGGGGGGGACACTATATTAATCCATTTTCACACTGCTATAAAGATATAACCTGGGACTGGGTAATTTATAAAGGAAAGGTTTAATTGACTCACAGTTTCACATGGCTGGGAGGCCTCAGGAAAATTACAATCATGGCAGAAGGTGAGGGGGAAACAAGGACCTTCTTCACATGGTGACAGGAGAAAGAAGTACAATGGGGAAATGCCAGGCGCTTATAAAGCCATCAGATCTTCTGAGAACTCACAAGAACCGTGTAGGGGGAAACTGTCTGCATCATCCAGTTACCTCCCTCCCTTGACATGTGAGAATTACAGGTCTCTCCCTCAACACATGGGGATTACAATTTGAGATGAGATGTGGGTGGGGACACAAAGCGTAACCATAGCATTCACACACATTCAGGTCATAGCAAGAATTAAACCTATAGTAAGCATGACTACCTATAATTTATTTCAAATTTCATAGAGCTATCAATGAAGCCAAGATGCAATTGAGGAGATTATATATATATATATATATATATATTTTTTTTTTTGAGACGGAGTCTCACTCTTGTCACCCAGGCTGCAGTGCAATGGCATGCTCTCTCAATGCAATCTCTACCTCCAAGTTCAAGGGATTCTTCTGCCTCAGCCTTCAGAGTAGCTGGGATTACAGGTGCCTGCCACCACACCCAGCTAATTTTTGTATTTTTTAGTAGAGTTGAGATTTCACCATGTTGGCCAGGCTGGTCTTGAACTCCTGACCTCACATAATCCGCCTGCCTCAGCCTCCCAAAATGCTGGGATTACAGGCCTGAGCCACTATGCCTGGCTGGGAGATTATATTTTCTAATCATTAATTAATTGGTCTAAGCATCAGTAGAACTGGACTCTTTGTCAACATTGTCTTTATCACTATCCAGTTACATTTACTAAATTACCAATAGGTTTAATACTTCTCTATGTCATCAGGGTTCGACTCAGATCTTGAACACCACTTTGAGATTGGGATCTCCCCATTTGTAGCATAACATTTGCCATTCACTTAAACAAATGAAAATCATCCTAGAATCATGAAACCAAACGAAATTTCAAAGAGGCCACTGATTACATTCTACTTGGCATCAGATAGGCCCAAGCTCTCTCCTACCTACTGTTAGCAGTAGTGAATCTGGACAGGTCTGCTGGAACCTCAGTTCTTGCCTCTTCAGAAGAAAGAAGTTGACTAAGGGGCATAAGGCAGAAAGAGAGAGAGAGAGAGAGGCAGGTTTTAGAGCAGGAGTGAAAGTTCATGAGAAGTTTTTAGAGCAGGAATGAAAGGAAGTAAAGTACGCTTGTACATTTACCTGGAAGAGGCCAAGCAGGTGACTTGAGAGATTCACGTGTGTGATTTGACCTTTGACATGGGGCTTTCTACGTTAGCATTCTTCTGGGATCTGTCTCTTCTCCCCCGATTCTTCCCTTAGTGTGGGCTGTCCATATGCAAAGTGGTCTGCCAGCACTCAGCGGCAGTGGAGGGGAGCACATGCACAGTATGTGTACTGGAGTTGTACACATGCTCACTTGAGGCGTTCTTTCCTTACCAGTTAAGTGCTCCTAGAAGAAGGTCATATATCAGTTAAACTCTGCCATTTTGCCCCTGAGTGGGCATGCTGGAGACCACTCGCCTAACTCCTGAGCTCTTATGAGGAAGCTGCCAATCACCAGTTTCAGGTGTTTCTGTCTGTTGGGAGACTGCCTTTCCCTGGTGCCAGCTGCGACCAATTATTACTTTAGCGAGACAGCTTAACAACTACCTGATCATCAATTGATGTTGCCTAACATTCCTGGTGCGGGGTGGGAGAGCCCTCTCCTGCCCTGCTTATGTCTGCGTATCTACTGTAACACTACCAGTTAAAAATCTACTCTTCTCTTTTTTAATAGAGACAGAGTCTTGCTATGTTATCCAGGGTGATCTTAAACTCCTGGCCTTAGGTGATCCTCCCGCCTTGGCTTCCCAAAGTGCTGAAATGACAAGTGTGAGCCACCATGCCCAGCCAAAAATCTACCCTATTTCTAACGGTCCTTTGCACAGTGCTTTTCGATGGTCTTTTGGGTAAATCATCCCATTTTCAGGATATTTAATATTTAACTTAAATTCTTTCTATATGGTAGCAAAGACAGCTGTCCTTCATTTGAAAGCTTTCCTCCAATTTGGGCTCACATTCTGTGCCACTGGCAAAATTAGCAAAGCCTCTTTAAGCTGAAGCTCATGGAGCTTGTTTTCCAAACCTTTAATCATTTTTATGGCTTTCCTTTAAACTCTCTCCAAGTGTTTCGTCTTCTTTTCGAAGCAAAGCCCTGAATTAAATATAGTTTGTGAAAGGATATGATTAGTACCAAATTTAGGAGACAATTACTACATAGTTCTTACATTCTGAGATCTAAGCTTTTTTGGTGATAGTTTTAAAAAATTATCAGATTTTCTAAACAACAATGAAGGGTCCAAAGAGTAATCGTAAATAGCATATGGTCATATTTTAAAACTTTTTGAGCCTGGACATCGTGGCTCACTCCTGTAATCCCAAGCAGTTTGGGAGGTCCAGGCAGGAAGATCACTTGATCCCAGGTGGTCGAGGCTGCAGTGAGCAATGATTGCACCGTTGCACTCCAGGGTAAGTGACAGAAAAAGACTCTGTCTCAAAAAAAAAAAAAAAAAAAAGGATGAAAACAAAAAGCAACAAAACATTTTTGGCTATGGTCCATTTTAGTGGGACGAAGGGACTCAAAGCCCACCTACCTGCTGAGTGTCACTTCTAGCGGAAAAGCTACTGAAACTGTAGAACAGATCTTAGAAAGAAGTGTAATGATGATTCATATTTGAACCAATATGCTTTCATGTCTTAAAGTCTAGTTATTGCAAAATTACAGGTTCAAAATAGCTGATGCAAATTTACATTACTGCCTACTCTAGAATTAACCAAGCAACCCACAACAGCAATCCTATCCTGATGAAGCTACTCCAAAGTATTTGATACTTAAAATTGTTGGAAAATGTTGCCTTTCATTTCATTTTACAAGAGCCAGATGTCTCCTTGCCAGCAATGCTTCATAAGAAACCTGCAACAGACACATGCGTTTTCCTTCAAAAAACAGATTAAACACTTTAAAAGGAAAAACAAGCACTGAAAACAAAGATATACCTTATTTTATGAATTAATATGTGCTTAAAATTTTACTGATAAAACATATAACATACTCCTACTGATTTGTTATTTTCTCAATATTATTCTGTGAACACAAAAGTATCTGAGACAGATCTTAATCAATTTAGAAACTGTATTTTACCAAGTTTAAGGACATGCCTATGACACAGCCTTAGGCAGTATCTGCCCAAGTTGGTCAAATACAGCTTAGTTTTATACGTTTTAGGGAGACATCAATACGTTTTAGGGAGACAATCAATACATGTAAGATGTACATTGGTTAGGTCCAGAAAGGCGGGACAACTCCAAATGGGGAGGGGGCTTCCAGGTCATAAGTAGATTGAAAAGTTTTCTGATTGTCAATCGGTTGAAAGAGTTATTGTCAGTACAAAGGAAGGTATGAGCTATAAGGGGTTGTTGAGACCAAGGTTTCATCATGCAGATGAAGCCTCCCGGTAGCAGGCTTCAGAGAGAATAGATTATAAATGTTTCTTATCAGATTTCAAGAGCCTGTTCTATCAGTAATTCCAACATGGAGGAGGGTATAAGGAGGCATGCCTGGCTCCTGCTTCTCATCATGACCTGAACTAGTTTTTTTCAGGTTTACTTTGGAATGCCCTTGGCTGAGAGGAGGGTCCATTAAGATGATCAGGGGGCCTTAGAATTTTATTTTTGGTTTACAATTCAAAATGGAATTTAAGGAAGAAAAATACAACTCAGTAGGAAAGCAAGCTCACTTATGAATGTATTAACCTTTGAAAGCATGTACCTTACGGAATACGCTATTTCTTGTTTAAAATGTTAACATTCTGCCAGCAGTGGTGGCTCAGGCCTGTAATCCCAACACTTTGAGGGGCTGAGGCATGAGGACTGCTTGAGCCCCGGAGTTTGAAGCCAGCCTGGAAAACACAGGGAGACCTTCATCTCTATAAAAAAAAGTAGAAAAATTAGTTGGGCATGGTGATGCATGCCTGTGGTCCCAGCTACTCAGGAGGCTGAGGTAAGAGGATTGCTTGAGCCTGGGAGTTGGAGCCTGCAGTGAGCTATGATCATGCTACTGTACTGCAGCCTGGGCAACAGTGAGACCCTTTCTCTAAAATAAAAAATAAAATAAAATGTTAGTATTCATGTAAGCTAAGTACAATATAAAATTTGGCAGGTATTTCTTTTTTTAATTTAATTTAATTAATTAATTTATTTATTTTATTTTTGTGCCTGTAATAGAGTAATTTTTGTATTTCTTTTTTTCTTCTTTTTTTGAGACAGAGTCTCGCTCTGTCACACAGGTTAGAGTGCAGTGGCATGATCTTAGCTCACCACAATATCCACCTTCTGGGTTCAAGTGATTCTTCTGCCTTAGCCTCCCAGGTAGCTGGGACTACAGGTGCGTGCTACCACACCTGGCTAATTTTTGGTGGTTTATTTTTGTATTTTTAGTAGAGATGGGGTTTCACCATATTGACCAGGCTGGTCTTGAACTCCTGGCCTCATGATCCGCCTGCCTCAACTTCCTGAAGTGCTGGGATTATAGGTGTGAGCCACCATGCCTGTCCTCTGGCAGGTATTTCTTACATTGAGAAAAATATTCTCAATTCAAAGGAAAAACCACCATTGATAATGCATTTGAACTCAGTGATGTGGACTGCAGTTTCTGTTAACACTGTTTTCCCAATGTTGCATAGCTAGTAACATGTATGTTGGATTGCCCAAATTGTATATCCTGATGTGTTAGGAGTGTATCTGACTTTTACAAATGATATTTTATTGTTGTTATTTTATTTTTATTTTATAGACAGGGCCTCACTCGTCGCCTGGGCTGGAGTGCAGTGGTGTGATCATTGCTCACCGCAGCCTCCATCTCCTGGGCTCAAAGAATCCTCCTGTCTCAGCCTCCAACTAGCTGGGACTATAGGCTCAAGCCACCATTCCTAGCTCTATTGCTGTTGTTTTTAAAGTAAAACAAAGACAGAGAAACACACGGTAATCAAGAAATCAAACTGGACATTAAAAAAAAAAATTCCTGAAAGTCATCATATGTATTTTAAGTGATTTCCATGAATTTTAATGTCATAAATCAGTCTTTTAGTGTACACATTCCCAAAAGAAAAGGCAAAATATGGCCAGTTTTGGTAGCTCACTCCTGTAATCTCAACATTTTGGGAAGCTGAGATGGGTGGATGGGTTGAGCGTGGGAGTTCCAGACCAGCCTGGGCAATAAAGTAAGACCGTGTATCTACAAAAAACACCCCTCAAAATTGGCTGGGCATGGTGGCGCTCACCTGTAATTCCAGCTATTTGGTGGGCTGAGGTAGGAGAATTGCTTAAGCATAGGAGGTTGAGGCTTTAGTGAGCCAGGTTTGTGTCACCGCACTCCAGCCTGAGTGAAATTGAGATCCTGTCTCAGCAAAATAAATAAAATAAATAAAAAAAAAGACCAAATAAAAGGTAAAATGCGTTCAGTTTATTTGGTGCCTACTTGACTCTCATTTTCACAGTTTTTTTGTTTTAGGTTCCAGCCAGGGAAGCTGGGGTTTCTTACCATATCAACTGTCTCTGCACCCAGTCTCCCAACCCAGGATCTCTCTGCGCCCAGTCTCCCAACCCAGGATCTCTCTGCACCCAATCTCCCAACCCAGGATCTCTCTGTGCCCAATCTCCCAACCCAGGATCTACTCATTGCCCATCACTTTCTCTTAACACCCCCTGCCCACCCTCATCCCTAAGTGCTCCCCTTTTCCTTGGTTAAAAATACCTGTGGTGCCACACTGGGGTCTGTTGGGGGAAAATAGGGGAGGGACAGCGGGGGGGTGGGGAGTTGGGGAGAGATAGCATGGGGAGAAATGCCAGATATAGGTGATGGGGAGGAAGGCAGCAAATCACACTGCCATGTGTGTACCTAAGTAACAATCTTGCATGTTCTTCACATGTACCCCAAAACCTAAAATGCGATAAAAAATAAAAAAAAATTCAGCAAAAGGTGCTGTAAACAGATGTGCCATCAGCCAGTCTCTCTTGCTCTATTTCTTAACACAGACAGAGTAGATTTACCATAATTCTTAAATGCCCTAGGATTTTCAAAATGGTAAGTGAGGATTGGCTTCAACTTCAAGTCACTATCAGCAGTGGCCCCTCACAAGAGAGTCAGCCTGTCCTTTGAAGCTTTGAAAGCAGGCATTGACTTCTCCTCTCTATCTGTGAAAGTCCTAGCTGGTATCTTCTTTCAATAAAAGGCTGTTTTGTCTCCATGGAATATCTGTTGCTTCTTGTGGCCACCTCTTAGCTAGATTATCTGGATAACTTGCTACAGCTTCTCCCTCAGCACTTGCTGCTTCACTTTACATTGTTCTGTGATGAAGATGGCTTCTTTTCTTAAACCGCATGAACCAACTGTTGCCAGCTTTAAACTTTCCTTCTGCATTTTTCTCACCTCCTCTCTCAGTCACAGAATTAAAGAGAGTTAAGGCCTTCCTCTGGATTAGGCTTTGGCTTAAGGGAATGCTGTGGCTGGTTTGATTTTCTATCCAGACCACTAAAAGTTTTCACGTCTCATCATTCATGTGTTCACTGGAGTAGCACTTTTAATTTTCTTCAAGAACTTTTCCTTTGCATTCACAACTTGGCTAACTATTTGGTCCAAGAGACCTAGCTTTGACCTGTCTTAGTTTTTGATATACCTTCCTCATTAAACTTCATCATTTCTAGTTTCTGATTTAAAGTGAGAGATGTGTGACTCTTAAGAGGCCATTGTAGGGTTATTAACTGGCCCAATTTCAATATTGTTGTGTCTCAGGAAATAGGGGGAGGTCCAATGAGAGGGGGACAGGGAACCCCTAGTTGGTAAAGCAGTCAGAACACACACATTTTTCAATTAAATTCTTCATCTTTGATGGGCATGGTTCATGGTGCCCCAAAACAGTTACAATAGAGACATCAAAGATCAGATCACAGATCACCATAAGAGTTTAACATTGAAAAAGTTTTGGGCCAGGCCTGGTGGCTCACGCCTGTAATCCCAGCACTTTGCAAGGCCAAGGCGGGCAGATCACAAGGTCAGGAGATCGAGACCAGCCTGGCCAACATAGTGAAACCCCATTTCTACTAAAAATACAAAAGTTAGCCAGGCGTGGTGGTGGGCACCTGTAGTCCCAGCTACTTGGGAGGCTCAGGCAGGAGAATCACTTGAACCTGGGAGGCGGAGGTTACAGTGAGCTAAGATCTCACCACTGCACTCCAGCCTGGGCAACAGAGCAAGACTCCATCTCAAAAAAAAAAAAAAAAGTTTTAAATATTGTGAGAATTACCAAAATGTGACACAGAGACATGAAGTCAGTATATGCAGTTGGAAAAATGGCAGTGACAGACTCACTTGAGAGGGGGTTGCCATAAACCTTCAATTTTTAAAAAAACACTATACCTACAAAGCACAATAAAGCCAAGTGCAATAAAACAAGGTATGAAGTACCCTCAGACTTAAGTGACAGAACACAACCCAGACTCCTCCAGGGAGTGTTTCTTTGATCCGCCCTGCTAATATTGCCTCTGGGGGCAGAACTTGAGCATGCCAGTTTCTTGGACTAGCACATGGATTTTTGAGTGTGTGTTGTGGTTCCAGGCATTTCCCAATGCTCAGAGAAACGGAAACTAGGGCTGCCAGCCCCAGGGAAGGAAGGAAGGTCTTGACAGTCGCTAAAAAGTTCATGTTCCCCCTGGGTGTGAGCTGGGGTCATACCCTTGAAGCTCTGTATGCACAAATGCCACCACGTGCAGTGAGCTTCCTGCCCTTCCCTTGGACCAGGCTGTGTCATGGGAGGGGGCTGCAGAGAATGACCCAGTTATATTCTCCTTCCTAGGCCAATTGCATGCCAAGTGACACATGTGAAAGGACAGAAATGCCATGACGATAGCCCATGAATGCTTTTCCCCAAAGCTTATGGAACAAAAACTGAAATAATAAAGATAATTGGATGCAATTATAAAGTAAACTTCAGCACTTTGGGAGGAGACCTCATTTTCTGCTTTGGAAATGGTATCACTTCCCTTGGCCAGGCACAGCTTCCAGAGTGCACCGAGGAAAGCAGCCCTCACTTCTGTCCCCGAACCATCTTCCTGGGACAGGGGCTGGAGGGTAAGCAGGAGAATGAGTGTCAAAGAAAGAGAAAGCTGGCAGACCTGGAGACTTATGGCTGGGAGCCTCTGGTTCAGGCACATTGGCTGAGTCCAGATCCAGGGTTTCCAATGCAAGCTTTCCAGCTCCCTCGAGCATCATTAGTTATCTCAGGCAGAGCTGCCAGCTTACAAAACAAAATTAAGGTTAATTCACTGAGAAGCAGCAACAACAAAGTTGCCCAGCATTTCTCTAAAGGGCAGGGTGTGAGAGTCTGCAGCAAGCATGCAAGACCCCAGCAGTGCCATCCACACAGGAGGTGATTTTTTTCTCCAGTCAGCCCTCTGCAAACCCGCACTGGCTCTCCTTTCAGTTCTACCCTGGGTGAGTCGAGCCACACTGAGCCTCGTTCCCACATTCAGTCTTGCAGGTGCTCTTTGAAGTAGGGTGACAGTACCGCCTGCCCTCTTTGCCTGACTCCAGATTTTGTGCTCATGCCAATTACACCAGAAGTTCTTAAATATCTAGTTCTCAGGACTCCTTTATGGTTTTCAAAAGCATCCAGGACTCCAAGAACCTGTGTTTATGTGGGTTGTATCTATTGATATTGATCATATTAGAAAATAACACTGAGAAAATCTTTAATATGCATTTATTATTGCATTTCAAGGTAACAATTATATACCCATTGAATGTTTATATAAAAAGCATATTTTAAAGACAAACCAAAAGAAATGCAATTGAGAAGACTTTCATTGTTTTATATTTTTGCAAATCTCTTAAATGTGTAGCTTCCTAGAAGATAGCTCAATTTTCGTATCTGCTTCACCATTCACTCTGTTGTGTTATGTTTTTTGGGTGAAGTATAAGAAATCCGGCTTCACACAGAAATGTATTTGAAAAAAAGGAAGAGCTGGGTGCAGGGTGGCTCATATCTATAATCCCAGAACTTTGGGAGGCTGAAGTGGGCGGATCATCTAAGGTCGGGAGTTTGAGACCAGTCTGACAAACATGGAGAAATCTCGTCTCTACTAAAAATACAAAATTAGCCAGGTGTGGTGGCACGTGCCTGTAATCACTGCAACTCAGGAGGCTGAGGCAAGAGAATTGCTTGAACCTGGGAAGCAGAGGTTGCAATGAGCCAAGATTGCACCATTGCACTTCAGCCTGGGCAACAAGAGCAAAACTCCGCCTCAAAAAACAAAAAAAGAAAAAGGGAGGAATACTTTAATAGCCTTTTCAGATAATGGGTGTTCTTCTTTGATAAAGACCAAAGCTCAGCAAGTGGTGGTTTCTTAAAGGTTAGTTGTAGTGTGGAACCTGCACCCGTACCAGTGAATCTCTCGTCCTCTGTTACATTGACTCTACTGGTCTTACACTTTGAATGGAACTTTCCCCATGCACGGGCTTGTAACATCATGTGTTGGTCATTGGGAAAATATTGGTTCACTGAGTTATGCAGATCTTCCAAATGCTACCACATTTCATCATACGATATATATTTTAAATAATATCCATTCTTATCACCACTGATCTCATCAGAAAAGTCTTTAAGTG
Organism: Cheracebus regulus; assembly: GCA_963574635.1. Lineage (NCBI taxonomy): Eukaryota > Metazoa > Chordata > Mammalia > Primates > Pitheciidae > Cheracebus > Cheracebus regulus. The sequence continues at coordinate 24,411 of CAUYQU010067061.1, read as the reverse complement.
AAGGGAAGTTGATAAGCTCAATGTGGCAGTGGAGAGTTTTCCAAAACTTTTAATTTTCAGTTGGAAGCAGGAATTGATCATTGGCAACAAATACTGTAAGCTGCTTTTTTTTTAAAGTGGTCGGCTTACTTTGCTCATGTTCAAGAAATTGTCTACTAAATAGCCATGTCTGAATAATGAGTTTTCCAGTCTTTCTTTTGGGCAAAAACAGTGTTTCATGAAAAAATTTAAAAGCCAGCTACTTCAGCGTGTGAGTCAATTACACAGGTACTTTCCTCTAGACAACCAACGTACTGCGTGTGCACCACCCCCCCCATTCTGTCATATGGCACATTAAAGGAATGTGTGCTCAAGAGTTGAACATCAATACAAATAATAATTCTTGCTACTTCATCAAGGGCATTCTTAAATGAAATTGTTGTTTGTGAAACCTGCAAGTGCACAAAGGTGAAGAATACAGTGACCACGGTTTCATTTGCTGGCAATGTCCTGATTCATGCTGAGGTGCCAGCAGTTTTACCCTCCACTAATTTTGTACCCTCAGTGCAAATGTCAACACAGGGCAAAAGGAAAATAACATTTTAACCTCATTGTAAATATAGTTTTGGCCTCATAGATCCCTGAAAAAGTCTCAGGGACCCTCAGGGGTCTATAAATGATAGTTTGAGAACCGCTCTGGTCATTACACATTGGCAGGCAATGGAGAGAGAGAGATACCGGCTCTAAGTCAGCACTAAGTTCCTAATTTAAAAGGCAGGCTTACGGAATCTTATAGAAAGTGGGACCGAAGCAAATACAGGACATCTCAGCCCTCAGTGTCACTGGAATACTCTCTGCAAAGGTAGGGCCTCACTGCCTTCAGAAAGTACAGTTATGCTGTGCAACTGTCCTTTTAAATTCAAGCTCACCTGACTATTTTAGAACTGAAACCTAAAAATCTGTTTGCTTCCATTTATGGAAATGTTTACAAACGTTGGGTTTCCTGGTTCTGGAAACAAACTCTGCAAAGCCTACTTCTTCCTAAGGGCTAGAGAAGAAATTCAGAATTCAGTGCCGGTGAACAGCTTTCCCCCATATCCAGCCCTTATTAATATCCACCATGTGTAGACATATGTTTTTGGTCTAAGGACCATGATTATGGATTTGTTGTCCTATAACTTGATATCCCAAGGAGAGGAGAGGGGAAGGATGACATAGCTCCCTCCAGGCACGACTATTGGGAGAAGGGATTTGTATTAGGATGTGAGGTCTGAGAACATCATGGGATGCAGGCCAGCAGTGTGCATATGCACGTGCACACACACACACACACACAGCACTGACAGGAGACATGAAAGGGATGGGGCTCAACCAGGAGGTAGGAGGGCACAGGGCTGAGATGCAACTCTCTGAGAGTGTGTGCCAAGAAGTGATGACAAGAATGGAGAAGCAGGAAGGACCTGCCTGGCACTGTGGGTTCTGAGGAGTTAGAGGATGGAAGTCCGGGGTCCAGAAAGCAGCTCAGCGGTGCTTGCTCCTCATCCATAGTTTTACTGGGGGATGGACATGCAGGCCGGGGAAGGTAGAGCGACACAGCAGATGACAAGCACAAGGGAGTGGCTCAGGCAGTGTGTGCTCTGAGAAAGGAGGAATCCAGAAAATTCTGCCCATGTGGCCTTTAAGAAAGCAAGCAAGAATGTCCTGTCTATGCTGCAAACCACCACAGCCACCATTTCTAGAGCAGTTGCTGTGCACCAGGAGCTGTGCTGAGTTTTTTAATAGGTAATCTCATTTCACCCTGCTAACAACTCTTCAAGGCAAGTATCATTATTCCCATTTGCAGATGGGATAACCGGAGCTACTGAGGGTTGAATCATTTTTGACGATCACACTGCCGATAAGCAGCAGAGTATGGACTCAAGCCCAGGTCCATCTGACCCCAAGTCCTCCCTGTGGCAGAAGCCCAAGTCCCTATGTGTTCTGCCCAGTAGCATGGCTTGCTGGGGACTTAGTGGGTCCTCTTGAAAACTGACATCTGAATTGCAGCAGGAAGAAGGCAAACCCAGGCCCCCCTGCCATGATGCTATAGGTACCTGTCAGTGGTTCTGTCCGTGTCCATCCTGACAGCTGGGCCTTCTCTAGCAAGGCCAGCTGCTGCCTTCTGTATCCCTCCCCAGACCACTTAATAGAACAACTGCTCAGTGCTGACTACATCCTTGACATTCTCTGGCCCAGGGAGAGAGACTGAAATGTGCCTCCAGCCAGCTGGAGGGGTTGATCACATCTTTGGAGAGCGGGCCAGCTCTGGGCACAGCAACACTTACGGGTCCTGGCGCAGGCCCTGGCCCATAGAAGACCTCAGCAGATGGCACCAGTAGAGGACACTTCTTTGCACTATCGGGTAGTCACAGCCATCTGTGGGAGGGCCAGGGGCAGCCTGAACACAGGCTGAGAGCCGAGAAGGCGCCCTTCACTCATCCATTCATTGAGTTCATTGTGCCAGACACTGTGATAGCAGCTGAGGGAACAGTGGCTACTATGACAGATAAGATCCCTCTTCTCAGAAACTTAGAGTAGGGAAGAAAGGCAATAAGAACACTGACCAGAAGATCAGGCATTTCACACTGCAAGTAGAGTGGGATTTCCCAGGAGAGCAAAGGAGGGAAACAGAGGAACATGTTTTGTGAAGACCTCAAGGTGGAAGCTGAAACATCTTAAATTCAGGAAACCAAGAACACTGTGAGATGGAGCAAAAACGATGACAAAGAAGGTGATGTGTGCTGAAAGCTTGAGAAAGGATAGTAAGTTCTTGTAGGTATAGGGAGGGCTGACTCCAAGAGATACACAAGAATCCAGGAAGAATTTTAAGTTGGAAAGTGGCATGATCCAATTGTCATTTTAGAAATACTACACGGGAAGAAGAGAGAATGAACAGCAGTAAACTACATATATTATTGGATGGAGGGGTGTGTGTGTGTATATTCAAAATGTGTTGGCCACCAGTGTGCCAGGTACTTCTCTGAGAACTCCTCACAGAGACTCTCATTTAATCCTCAGCTTCAAGGTGGTGATTATTATAAGCCTTGTTTTGCAAGTGACTAAATGCAAGCTCAAAGAGGTTAAGTACCTTGCCCAAGGTCACACAGCTATTAGATAATAGAGCCAGGATGTGAGCCTCAGCGGCCTGACTCCTGAGCTGCCCCCCTATCACTCCAGGACTCCAGTGGAAATTCTGGTCTGGGGTCGGGTCTCTGGGAAGGTGGCTTCCCTTCCTCTCCGTTAATATTCAGCTGGTCTGAGTTCTTTGTGGGGCATCAGTCAGCACCACAAAGCTCCATACAGGAATGGGGAACACCCATTCACAGAGATCTGTGTGGAGTTTCGTGCGAGGCAGATGTGTCCTTGTGTGTTTGCACCGGGGCTAAAACAGAGCATTTAAATGCAGGGCAAATGCAAAGGTTGACCTGCCAGAAACGCTCTGGCAGTTCTAAGGCTGGTGGGGCAGGAGGTTAGTCTCCTCAAAGGGTCCCTCTGGGGGCCTGGGCTATAGGCTACAGACAACTTTGGAGTTCAGAGTTTTCATGAAGGGCTTGCTACAAAGAGAGCTCTCCCCACAGCTGCATCTGCATTTCTGAAGTGGAACGTTTGATTCTGAGTCTTCTGAGCTGCACTGCCAGGTCGCTGGGGACATTCGGCACCGAAAGGAACTTCTGCTTGACTCCATCGTGCCAAACACAGCCCTCCCTGAGGAATTCAGGGGTTTTCATCACACAGATGACTTTTCTGAGCATCTACTGTTGCCAGGCAGAGTGTGAGAATGCTGCGGTGAGCCAAGCAGACGTGGTTCTGCCAACGTTAATCACAGAATCACATGAAAGATGTCACCGTGGGGGTTAAATGCTGTGACAAAAAGGCAGCCAATGCTTTGGGAACCTGTAATATCACTGGTAGGTATGGGAGCTGATCTTGGAGAAGTAATGCTGGAGCTGAGATCCAAGCATCTGTAGGAGTTAGCCCAGCAAGGAGGGAGAAGAGGCACTAGCGTTTCAGACACCTGCTTCCCCCTCCCTCACCAGAGGGGATGGGGCATTTTAGGAGGGTTAAGACCAGTGGAGTTGGAGCCAGAGGTCAAGAGAAAGTCTGATAAAAGATGAACCAAAGACAGGAGGCAAGGCTCTAATCGTTAATTTCCTGTCTCATCTGGGTAGGCTGTGGTGCCCAGTTGTTTGATCACTCACGTGGTCTAGATGTTGCTGTGAAGTTATTCTGTAAATGCAATTAATATCTACAGTCAGTTGACTTTTTTTTTTTTTTTTTTTTTTTTTTTTGAACGAGCCTTGCTATTTAACCCTGGCTGGAGTGCAGTGGTGCAATCTTGGCTCACTACCACCTCCATCTCCTGCGTTCAAGCAATTCTCCTGCCTCAGCCTCCCAAGTAGCTGGGACGACAGGTGTGTGCCACCACGCTAATTTTTGTATTTTTAGTAGAGATGGAGTTTCACCATGTTAGCCAGGATAGTCTTAATCTCCTGATCTCGTGATCCACCCACCTCGACCTCCCAAAGTGCTGGGATTACAGGTGTGAGCCACTGCACTCAGTCTCAGTTGACTTTTTAAACAATATATTTAGGAGGCACAAGTACAGGTTTCTTATAGGTGTATATTGTGTTGTGGTAAAGTCTGGGCTTTTAGTGTACCCATCACCTAAATACTGAACGTTATGCCCGATAGGTAGTTTTTCAGCCCTCACCACCCTTCCACCTTTTGTAGTCTCCAGTGTCTGTTATTCCACTCGGTGTGTCCATGTGTACCCATTGTCAAGCTCCCACTCATAAGCGAGAACATGTGGTATTTGACTTTCTGTTTCTGAGTCATTTCACCGAGGATAATGGCCTCCAGTTCCAACCACATTGCCGCAAAAGACATGATTTCATTCTTTATGGCTAAGGAGTGCTCCATGTATGTAGATACTTCACATTTTCTTTTTTTTAATTTTTCTTTATATTCTGGGATACATGTGCAGAATGTGCAGGCTTGTTACGTAGGTCTACATGTGCCATGGTGGTTTGCTGCAGCTATCAACTCATCATCTAGGTTTAAGCCTCGCATGCGTTAGGTATTTGTCCTAATGCTCTCCCTCCTCTTGTGCCCCACTCCCCGACAGGTGTCGGTGTGTGTTGTTCCCCTCCCTGTGTCCATGAATATACACCATGCTTTCTTTATCCAATCTTCTGTTGATGGACATTGAGGTTGATTCCACATCTTCGCTATTGTGAATAGTGCTGTGGTAGACATATGAGCACAGGTGTCTTTCGGGTGTAATTATTTCCCTTTGTGTGTTTACCCAGTAGTGGGATTGCTGGATCAAATGGTAGTTCCATTTTTAGTTCTTTGAGAAATCACCATACTGTTTTCCATAAAGGTTGTGCTAATTTACATTCTCACCAATAGTGTATGAGCTTTCCTTTTTCTCCACATTCTCACCAAAAATCTGTTGTTTTTAGACTTTTTAATAATGGTCATTCTGCTGATGTGAGATGATATCTCACCATGGTTTTGATTTGCATTTTTCTGATGATTAGTGATGGTGAGCATTTTTCCTATGTTTGTTGGCCAATTGTATGCCTTTTTGAGAACTGTTTATTCATGTCCTTTGCCCACTCTTTAATGGTTATTTTTTTTTCTCATCAAGTTCCTTGTAGATTCTGGATATTAGACCTTGTTGGATGCATAGTTTGAAAATATGTTATCCCATCCTGCAGGTTGTCTGTTTACTGTTGTCTCTTTTGCTGTGCAGAAGCTTTTTAGTTTAATTAAGTCTCATTTTTGTATTTTTGTTTTTACTACATTTGCTTTTGAGGACTTAGTCATAAATCCTTTGCCTAGGCTAATGTCCAAAAGAGTTTTTCCTAGGTTTTCTTCTAGGATTTTTATATTTTCATGTTTTACATTTGGGTCCTTAATTCATTGTGAGTTAATTTTTGTATATGGTGAGATGTACGGGTCCAGTTTCATTCTTCAGCATATGGCTATCCGATTTTCCCAACGCCATGTATTGAATAGGGTGTCATTTCCCCAGTGTATATTTTTGGCTTTGTCAAAGATCAGTTGGTTTTAGGAATCTGGCTTTATTTCTGGGTTCTCTATTCTGTACCTTTGATCTATGTGTCTGTTTTTATACCACTGCTATGCTGTTTTGTTTACTATACCCTTGTCATGTAATTTGAAGTCAGGTAATATGATGCCTCCAGCTTTGTTCTTTTTCTCAGGATTGCTTTGGCTATTTGGGCTCTTTTTTTGTTCCATATGAATTTGGAGATTTTTGTTTCTAATTCTGTGAAAAATGACATTGGTAATTTGATAGAGAGTACAGTGAATTGATAGAGAGTACAGTGAATCTATATTGCTTTGGCAATATAATCATTTTAACAATGTTAGTTCTTCAAATCCATGAGCATGGGATGTTTTCCCATTTGTTTGTGTTTTCTACGCTTTCTTTCATCAGTGTTTTGTAGTTCTCCTCATAGATATCTTTCACCTCCTTGGTTAGATATATTCCTAGGGTTTTTTTGGTTTTGGTTTTGTTCTTGTCTTAGCTGTTTTAAGCGGGATTGCCTTATTGATTTGGTCCTTGATTAGATCATTATTGGTGTCTAACAATGCTACTGATTTCTAAACATTAATTTTGTAGCCTGAATTTTTACTGAATTCATTTATTAAATCTAAAAGTTTTTTTGGTGAAGTATTTAGTGTTTATTTTCTACATATAAGATCATATTATCAGCAGAAATATTTGACTTCCTCTTTTCCAATTTGGATGCTTTTATTTTGGTTCTCTGCAGATTGCTCTGGTGAGGATTTTCAGTACTACATTGAATAAGAGTAGTCGAAGTGGATATTATTGTTTTGTTCTAATTCTTACAGGGAACCTTTCAACTTTTCTCCATTAAGGTTGATGTTGGCTGTGGGTTTGTTGTATATAGCCTTTATTATTTTGAGGTATGTCCCTTGTATGCCTAGTTTACTAAATTTTATTATGAAGAGATGCTGAATTTTATCAGATGCTTTTTCCGCATCTATTGAGATGATCATATGGTTTTTGTCCTTATTTCTGTTTATGTGATGTATCACATTTATTGATTTGCATATGTTGAAGCATCCTTTCATTCCTGAAATGAATCCCACATGATCATGGTCTATTATCTTTTTGATGTACTATTGGATTCAATTTGCTAGTATTTTGTTGAGGATTTTTATGTCTGTGTTCATCCTGGATATTAGCCTGTGGTTGTCTTTTTTTTATTGTGTCCTTGTCTGATTTCGGTATTAGGGTGATACTGACCTCATAGAATAAGTAAGGGAGAATTACCTCCTCCTCAATTTTTTGAAATAGTTTCAAGAAGATTAGTGTTAGTTTTTTGTGTGTTCATTAGAATTCAGCTATGAATCCATCTTTGGATTTATGGTCCTGGGCTTTTTCGCAGCTGTTGGTGGGGGATATATTTTGTATTACTGATTCAGTGTCACTACTTATTAGGGGTCTGCTGTTCAAAAGGTCTACTTATTCCTGGTTCAATTTCAAGAGGTTGTGTGCTTCCAGGAATTTGTCCGTTTCCTCTAGATATTCTAGTTTGTGAGTATATAGTTGTTCATAATAGTCTGATGATCTTTCGTATTTCTGAAATATGAGTTGTAATGTTTCCTATTTCATTTCTCATTTATTCAGATCTTCCCTCTTCTTTTCTTGATTAACCTAGTAATTTGTCAATTTTGTTTATCTTTTTGAAGAACCAACTTTTTCTTTTGTTAATCTTTTGTATTGTTCTTTTGGTCCCCATTTCATTTAGTTCTGCTCTGATTTTTGTTATTTCTTTTCTGTCTTGTTTTTTATACTAGAATCCTAAGTCTTACTGTGATCTTTGTTATTACTTTTCTTCTGCTAACTTTGGGTTTGGTTTGTTCTTCTTTTTCTAGTTTCTTGAAGTGTGATGTTAGGTTCTTAATTTGTGATCTTTCTACTTTTTGATGTAGGCATTCAATGCTATTAACTTCCCTCTTATCCCTGCTTTTGCTGTATCCCATAGGTTTGGGTATATTATGTTTTCATTTTCATTCATTTAATTTTTTTTAATTTTAATTTTAATTTCTTTGTTGACCCAGTGGTTGTCCAGGAGCATGCTGTTTAAATTTCCATGTATTTGGATAGTTTCAAAAGTTTCTCTTAGTATTGATTTCTAGCCTTATTCCACTGTGATCTGAGAAAATACTTGATATAATTTCAATTTTTTAATGTGTTAAGGCTTGTTTTGTGGCCTAACTTGTGGTCAGTCTTGGAGAATGTTCCATATGTTGGTGAAAAGAACGTATATTCTGTAGTTGTTGGGTAGAATTTCTGTAAATGTCTATTAAGTCCATTTAGCCTAAAGTCTAATTTCAGTCCAGTGTTTCTTTATTAATTTCCTGTCTCAGTGATCTGTCTGGTACTATCAGTGGGGTGTCAAAGACCCTGCTATTATTGTATAGTTGTCTGTTTCTTTCATTAGGTCCAGAATTATTTGTTTTGTGAATTTGAGTTCTCCAATGTTGGGTGTGTATATATTTAGGATTATTACATCCTCTTGTTGAATTATTCCTTTGTCATTATATAACAACCTTCTTTGTTTTCTTTTACTGTTTTATCTGATACAGGTGTAGTTACTCCTGCTCACTTTTGGTTTCTGTTTATACGAAATATCTTTTTCCACCCCTTTACTTTCAAAACTACTTGTGTCTTTATGGGCAGGGTAAGTTTCTTGTTAGCAGCATATAGTTGGATCATGTTTCTTCATCCATTCTGACAATCGGTATCTTTTAAGTGGAGCATTTAATCCACTTATATTCAGGGTTAGTATTGATATGTGAGACTTTGTTCCTGTCATATTGTTGATTGCTTTCAAGTTGTTTTATAAATTCTTTGTTTATTTTTTTTCTGTCTTTGTGGTTTGTTGAAATTCTGTGTTGTCACCATTTGATTCCTTTCTCTTCTACCTTTGTATAATTGTTTTATATGAACTGTGAGTTTTATATTTTCATGTTTTTTTTGTGATAGTGAATATTAACCTTTCATTTTCATGTTTAAGACCTCATTGAACATTTCCTGTAGGGTTGCTCTAGTGATGGCAAATTCCCTTAGTATTTGCTTATCAGGGAAGGACTTTATCCTTAATTTATAAAGCTTATTTTAGCTTTATGTAGTGGCAGTATCATAGCCAATAAGGTTTATCCGAGGCGCGATTATTGCTAATTGAAAACTTTTCCCAATACCCTGCCATGACAACTTGCAATATAGTCAGCACTGGCAATTTTTGACAGTCTCTATGGAGACTGAAAAAAAAAAAAGCTTATTTTGGCAGAATACAAAATTCTTGGTTGACAGTTTTGTTTTGTTTTTTATTTCAGCACTTTGAAAATGCCAACCCATTTTCTTCTGACCTGTAAAGCTTCTGTGAAAAGTTTTCTGTTCGGCCAAGGGGTTTCCTTTGTATATGACTCCATGCTTTTCTCTTGCTCATTTTGAAATCCTTTATTTCACTTTTATATTAAATATTCAGAATATAATATGCTATAGTGATATCCTTTTTGCAATGTATTTTCTTGAAGATTTCTGGACCTCCTGTAAATAGATGTCTAACTCTCTTGATAGACTTGGGAAATTTTCATAAATTACTTTCTCAAATATATTTTGTAAACTTTTTGATCTCTTTTCCCCCTTGGTAATATCAACAATTCATAAGTTTGGTCACTTTATGTACTCCCACGCATCTCAAAGCCTTTGTTCATTCTTTTTATTCTTTTTTCCTTATTTTTGTCTCAGTGGATTATTTCAAAAGACCTGTCTTCAAGTTCTGAGCTTCTTTCTTCTGCTTGTTCTAGTCTGTTACTGACATTTTCTAATGTATTTTATATTTCCTTCAATTAATTTTTTAGTTTCAGAATTTCTACTTGGCTGTGTGTGTGTGTGTGTGTGTGTGTGTGTGTATGTGACAGGGTCTAACTCTGTCACTCAAGCTGAAGTGCAGTGGTGTGAGCACAGCTCACTGTAGCCTTGACCATCCAGGCTCGAGCAATCATCCCACCTCAGCCTCCCTAGTAGCACAGGATCACAGGCACATGCTACCTTGCCCAGCTAACTTTTTATTATTTTTATTTTTATTTTTTGTAAAGATGGGGTCTCACTTTGTTGTACAGACTGGTCTGAAATTCCTGGGCTCAAGCAGTCCTCCCACCAGCCTCCCAAAGTGCTAGAAATTACAAGCATGAGCCACTGCACCTGGGCTTTGGTATAGGGTCAGCAGTCTCTATAATCACATCCTCAGTTACTTAATTCTAGTGATTACTTAGGCTTTTATTCAATATTTTAGCAAATGCATGCATTTATATGGCACAGCCTGTCCTACAGATATGCGTGGGACAGGCACAGGATATTTCTTGAGACCATTATAGGTTTCTGGGTTTTGTTTGTTTTTTTGAGAAAGGTTCTTGCTTTATATGGCACAGCCTGTCCTACAGATATGCATGGGCCAGGCATAGGACATTCCTTGAGACCATTATAGGTTTGTGAGTGTTGTTTGTTTTTTTGAGGCACGTTCTCGCTCTATTACCCAGGCTGGAGTGCAGTGGCATGATCTTGGCTCTCTGCAACCTTCTCCCACCTCAGCCTCCCAAGTATCTGAGAACACAGATGCACAACACCATGCCTGGCTATTATTTTGTTTTTTGGTTTTTTTTTTGTAGAGACAGGGTCTCACCATATTGCCTAGGGTGGTCTTGAATTCCTGAACTCAAGCAATCTGCCCACCTCAGCCTCCCAAAGTGTTGGGATTACAGGCATGAGCCACCACACACTGCCAGTTTGTTTTTTTAGTGTAGGGTTCTATAAACAGCCCTTCTTTGCATTCATTCATTCATTCATTCATTCAACAAATCATGGAGCCCCTACTATGAGCTGAGCACTATATTGTGTACTGAAGATATAGCAGGAAATAAAACTATCAGAAAATCCCTGCCCTCATGGAGCTTACATTCCAGTGCAGTTGAAAGAGAAAATAAATAATATAGTATAGCACATCCTCTCAGGAGTGTGATAGTGGAAGATGAAAATAAGGAGCTCAGAGTGGTGAGGTGAAACAGCATAGGGTTGACTTCTCAACCTCCAGAGTCCAACATAGCCTAAATCCGACACCTAGACTTGCTGTTTACCTCTCTTAGCCTCAGCAAAATGTACCCACCCCCAGCCCCAGAGGATTAAATGAGATAACAGACCAGAGTCTCTCAATGTGAAAGCATGGGGATGACCCCTCATGTCATGTGGGTGAGTTTTGTTGGGGTGCTTTGAGTATTGTCCTTGTCATTGTGTTGTCTGTGAGGTTCAGTAACTTGCCTCAAGGTATGTGACAAGCCCAACCCACAGGCCCACTTCCAGGTGTATTTGTCACAAGGCCACAAGAGATTCCGACCAAGGGCTTGGGTGCTTTGTTCTGGTTTTCATCTTTGATGCCTGAAGCTTACTAAGTAGTTATAGCAAATAAACGGTAGTAAGAGAATGAATAGAATGGGCAGCATAGAAGGTGGAAAGCCACTGTCAGTCCCAGGTCAAACCCCTTCCCAGAAACTCCCTCGGGTCTCCCTGGAGGTGAGATGCTCCCTGGACCAGTGCCTCTCTGCTGTCCTGCTCATTCCTCCAGCTCCTGCCTCCATGCTTCCCAGAGCCACATTGTCCACAGAACACTTCCTGTGGGTGTGTGAGTGGTGGCCCAACAGTTTGTCCTCCCCTCCATCATCCTGCACAGAGCCTCCCTGCCCAAAGGAACAAGCTGGAAAGGTACCCCCTGCCTGTGTCTGCTCCTTCCCACCACCAGCTGAGTCCCTGCTCCTGTTGAGGGTTAGGTCAAGTATCCACCCAGAATGCAAATGCCCTGCAGTCTTTCACACAAGGAGGGCAGAGGGTGAGTACAGGTGTGGAAGCTCTGCAACACCAGCCTCTGCCCTTGTCTGCAGTCATGGCCTCTCATTCTGCTTTGAATGAAATAAGCTCCAAGGCCTCAGCGTGATCTGCCCTGTCTCCCATTGTCCTCTCCTGCCCCACAAGACTTCAGCCCCTCAGCCTTCCTTCTCTGCCTCAGAACTCAAGCTCTAGGCCATCTGCAGGGTGTATTCTTGCCAGACTCTTCCAGCTCCTCTGCTCTTTCCAAGTCTTCACTCTTTTCACCTATCAATCTTCACCTTAAAACATGTCCTCCTCAGCCACATCTTCCTTTTTTTTTTTTTTTTTTTGAGACAGAGTCTTGCCTGTTGCCCAGGCTGGAGTGCAGTGGCATAACCTCAGCTCACTGCAACCTCAGCCTTCTGGGTTCAAGTGATTCTCCTGACTCAGCCTCCCTAGTAGCTGAGACTACGGGCGTGCCATGATGCCCGCTAATTTTTGTATTCTTAGTAGAGATGGGGATTTGCCATGTTGGCCAGGCTAGTCTTGAACTCCTGGCCTCAAGTGATCCACTCGCCGGACCCTCCCAAAGTGCTGGGATTACAGGAGTGAGCCACCACACCTGCCAGCATCTTTCTTTTTTGGGGGGTGCTGGGGACAGAGTCTTGCTCTGTCACCCAGGCTAGAGTGCAGTGGTGTGATCTCAGCTCATTGCAACCTCTGCCTCCTGGGTTCAAGCAATTCTCCTGCCTCAGCCTCCTGAATAGCTGTTACAGGCACATGCCACCACATCCAGCTATATTTTTTTGTATTTTTGGGGGGTTTTTTTGTTTTTGTTTTTGTTTGTATTTTTAGGAGGGAGGTGGGGTTCATCATGTTGGCCAGGCTGGTCTCAAACTCCTGACCTCAAGTGATCCACCAACCTCAGCCTCCCAAAGTATGGGAATTACAGGCATGAGCCACCATGCCTGGCCCGTTGACTACATCTTTCTGCAGTAAGCCCCTTGGTGTTTCTTTGCTCCTTCCCATGAAAGCACAGATAGCAATTTATAATATATTTCTTTTGTTTGCTCTTGCGCTCTCTCTCTTCCCGCCCCCAACCTACATTTTTAATTGCCTGAAAGCAGGCATTATGGCTATCTTATTCACCAGTATATACAACACTTGGTACATCATAATCATTCAACAAATTAATACTTGTGCCTGAATTAATGCATGCATGAATGAATACATTTCTCTTAGCTTTTCTATCTGTGGGCACAATCTAAGCATGCGCGTGACTGAATTTTAGGCTCCCTGAGAGAAATGGAATCTGGTTCGTCTGTGTATCTCCCCCAGGATCTAGCATAGCTCTTGGCCCCTAATGGGTACACAACCAAGGATCAAACCAAAAGGACATCAGTCCAATATGCCATGGCCACCTAAGACCTTATCAGGTCCAGCCCAGCATCTTGTGCCATGAGAGTCCCCAGGGGCCAGCCATAGGAGGAAAGTTGCTTGGTCTTAATTAAAGGTAATGTACATTCCAACATGGCTTTAAAGCTAAGGCTGGTTCAGTCACTGACACCTTGACCCATATTCTGTTTTAACCCATTTCTATCCCATTTAGTCATATTGTGGTAGGTCTATTGGACACCAGGCACTGTACTAGCACCTTATTACTCAAAATGCAGTCCAGCAGCCCCCACCATCACCCAGGAGCTCATTAGAAATGCAGATTCTCCAGCCTTACCCCAGATCTACTGGGTCAGAATCTGTGGTCTAGCAAAATCCCAGGTGATTTGCATGTGTGAGAAGCACCAGGCTAGCAAGAGATAGACCTAAGTCTAACCTCATGGAGCTTAAGGCAGACACTTAACAAATGAACAGCAGTGACTATGTGTTGACTCTTACAAGAGAGGATGCTATGGAAGCTTTAGATCACCAAGGAGATCAAAGCAGGTCTTGTAAGCCATCTTAAAGATTCTTCAGCTTTGTCCTGAGAGCAACAGAAAGCCTGGAGACAGGGGTTTACAGCAAGTGTGAGAGTGAATGTATTGGCCTGTCCCCTTTTGAGGATAGCATTAACTTTTATTTATAGGCAGGAATAACCTTTGTAATTCATGATTAATTAATTACAATGAGACTTTATTATCTTGTCTTAAGCCACACTTGAGTCTCCAAGGAGGTAGCCTCATCCTAGGTGAGCAGGTCAGTGTAGGATGCAGAAGTCCAGGCAGATCTAGCCTCAGCCTCTGCCTGTCCAGAAGAAGTCTCCATCTGTTGGGTGCAGCCTCCCCTGAGCCCCTGTCCCCTCCTGCCATGTGGTCCTTCTGCTGGGAACTGTAGCACAGTGCTCCAGCAACAGAGATAGGCCCCCATTTCCTCAGTTTCCAAATGTGTGTCAGAAATAGTCAACACTGAATTAGGGTTCTTAAAATGAATCACGCATGGCTCAGTTCTCCCAACAGCCTCCGGTAGCAAAGTGTGGAACTGTGATAAGACTACAGTCAGAGAGAGTTGGGTTCAAGTCCTAGCTCAACCACTTGCTTGCTGTGTGACCTTGGGCAAGTGTTTTAACCTTGCTGAACTTTTCTTCTACGGTGACTTCCTGCCACATGAGGATATTGTGAGGGCTGAGTATGAAATCAGTGCTTTATTTATTAAACTAATATTTATTGAATACCTCCTATGTATCAGCTCTGTAAACAGCCATGGGGGATCCAACGGTGGGAAATTTTAGGCAAGAACCCTGCCAACATGAAATGTAAAAATCCAGTGGAGAAAAATGTCATCAATTGGATAATCAAATACTAAACGACAAATACAGTAATGCTTTGAACTCAGGGAGGGAGGCTCTAAGAGTGAAAAAGGAACCTAGTCCAGCCTGGAAAGTCAGGGAGGCTTCTCTGAAAAGGTGACAGTTCGTTTAGTGTCTCTTTCTCAGGCGTTGTCACTCTGCACCTCTTTCAGGTACCTGGAAGGAAACCACCTAACAGCTGTGCCCAGAGAGCTGTCGGCCCTCCGACACCTGACGCTTATGTAAGAAGCCCAATATTGGGTGGGATGTTTAGTTTTCCCTCCTGGGGTCACTCAGGAAACTGATGTGGATGGAAAGAGGGAACAGAGCTGCAGGGTGATGCAAGTGGTGACTGAAAGATGCCTATGTCTGCTTAGGAGGACCAGAGGCCAGTGTACTATGAGAGTTCTTGCAGAATGAAAGAGCATTACTCTGGAAAAGTTGGGGACCTACTGAGAAAAGGTGGAGGAACACCTTTTCTGTGGGATGGATTCCTAGAAACCCCTAAAACCAGCCTCTAGATAAGGATTTCTCAACCTTGGAAATATGGACATTTGGGGTTAGATAATTCTTAGTTGTTGGGAGGCCATCACAGACATTATAGGATGTTTAACAACACCCCTGGCCTCTACCCACAAGATGCTAGTAACACTTCCCTCAGTACTGACAACCAGAAATGTCTCCAGACATTGCCAAATGTCACTGAGGGAACACAAGTGCCCCCAGTTGAGAACCACTGCTCTAAAGCAGTGGTCTTCACCATCAGCTGATTAGAGGAATCACCTGCGCAGTTGTGTGTTTGTTTGTTGGTTTTTAAACTAGTGATGCTCAAGCCCACGCTAGAGCAATTAAATCAGAATATCTGGGCATGGAATCCAGGCAGCAGAGGATTTAAAAGCTCCCCAGGTGATTCTAATGTGCAGCGAACATTGCCACTGCTCAGGATGTTTATCCCTGCAGGGAAGCTCGAGGTTGCAGTTGGCAGAGGACTGCACCCCCACCAACCTCGGTCCTCCTAAGAGAGAACCTGATAAGACAGAGTAAATGAATACCAGAAGAGAAGGGGGATAGAGAGACAGTGAAAAAAATTAATCAGGGGAAAGAAGTACTAAAACTAGAGATTATTATATGTATTATATTTTGTTGGTACAATGAAATGGATGAATAGACATGTAATTGAATGATTGACTAGCTGAATAAGTGAATGGATAGATAAATGAACGACAGTTGCTTGAATGATTGAATAAGTGTCTGAATGGAAAATGATCATTTGGATGAATGAGTGAGTGAATAGGTGGAAGGAGGGGTGGAGGGAGGGAGGGAGGGATGGATAGATGGATGGACGGGTGGATGGATAGGTAGGCAGGCAGGTGGGTATGTGGGATAAATATGTGAGGGGTAGATGGGTGAGTGGGAGGGTGTGGATGGATGGATAGGTGGGTGGGTGGATGGATAGATGGGTAAGCAGGCAGGCAGATGAGTATGTGGGATAAATATGAGGGGTAGATGGGTGAGTGAGTGGGTAGATAAATGGAAGGAGGGATGGATGGATAGATGGGCAAGCAAATGGGTGAGTGGGAGAGTATAGAAATAGGCCAGTAGCGGGATGGATAGATGAGTGAGTGAATTAAGGAATGGGTAGATGGGTAGATGGGTGGGTGGATGGCAGGTATGTGTAATACTTGGGAATGGCCTCCTACCACGGCAACTAAGACAAAAGCATGACCCTTCTGTTTTCCTTTTCTTAGTGACCTGAGCAACAACAGCATCAGCGTGCTGACCAATTACACCTTCAGTAACATGTCTCACCTGTCCACTCTGTGAGTACCCTGAGGTGCTGCGTTTGCCGTGCCCATGGGCCTAGCAGTAGATGGTCACTCTTTCCCCCTCTCCCCGCAGGACTAGGTTCTCTTCCCTAGTAACCCTCAGGCCTATGGCTGCCCTCGCATAAGATAGACCTTAACCATCAGAAGGAAGATAAAGTAGGAAGCCCTCCACTGTCCCGGCAGTTAGAGAGGAACTACAACCTCATCGCTTCTGAAGAAGGCTGTCTTACTTAGGAATAACTTTTGTGGTTTGTGAATTTTCTTTCCCAGTAAAGGGTTTCCCTACATAATTGTATCTTCCTTAGACCCATTTATTTCCCATTAGCTCTGCACATTATGAGCAGTCATCATGACAGGATAGGGAGATGATGAACAGGCTGGTTAGAAAGCCAGCCTGCCACAGAACTTGCATAAACTGGGTAAATAACGCCGGTATGCTTTCTGGATTGGTGAAGGGGTTTCTCGTCCCTTTATTGTTAGGAAGTTCTGTCAATATATTAACATTAAAAAGATAAACCATTTGCTTTGACTGGTTCACAACGTGAACAGTGCACCTATGCATGGTAGAGAACAGAAAGAGCTGACAGGGCACATGCCTGCCTTTTCACAGGATCCTGAGCTACAACCGGCTGAGGTGCATCCCCGTCCACGCCTTCAATGGGCTGCGGTCCCTGCGAGTGCTGTGAGTACCCTGGCATGCTGGTTTTCACTTACACGTTGCCGAGTGACAGCAGGAAGCAGACGAAGCACTCTCCTTCCCCACTCTCCTTCGCCCACTCTACCCCCAAACACACCTTCCCACCCAGCACCTCTCTTTGCTCAATGGAGTAGAGAGCTACCCTTGAGAGTCTGCCGTTCTCAGGGTCCAGCCCACCACCCCTTGTGGAACCTTGAGCAAATCACTTGGCCCTTCAACTTTCTGCTTCTTTAGGTGTAAAATGGGATCAATAGCACCTCCCTTGTGAGGATTAGGATATGCAATTCTATTCTACTCTCTAGTACGGAGCATAGTGTGTGGCCCTAGCCAAGTTTGATGATCATTCTGTTTATGGTTGTTTCCTCAGAGGGGCGATGCAGCACGGTGAACCTCTGCGTGGAAACACAGCTCCCACCACAGAGATCACAAGCTGGAAGCCCAGGGGCCCCGTCCAGATCACAGACAGCTATTAGTTAGCGATTGCGGGCTTGGCTCGTGGAGTGTCTTTTTAAACACACAAAGCTGGGTTGGGGTAGGGATAGCATTAGGAGAAATACCTAATGTAGATGATGGGTTGATGGGTGCGGGAAGCCACCATGGCACATGTATACCTGGGTAACAAACCTGCATGTTTTGCGTGTGCACCCCAGAACCCAGAACTGAAAGTATTGAAACACACACACACACACACACACACACACACACAAAGCTTAATAGGCTGTCAACATTTAAATATCAGGAGATTTCTTACACCAGTCCCACTCGCTGTATTCTTGTGGGAACTTGAGAGACCGGACCATCCCAGGGCCCTGCCTTGGCATCCCACAAGGCTGAGCACCCTGCCCCTTTAAACAATGGTGCAGGCTGCAGCCTCCACACCTGGCTCACTCTCACCTGCCTGGCCCTTTCCTACACCGCTGAGAGTTTTCTCATCCATAAAATCAGATCATTATGGTAATTGCCTCACAGGGTCCTATGAGGATTAAATGAGATACTGTATATGAAGCACTTAGCACAGCTCTGGCACTGTAAACGCCTAACAAATATTCATTTGTTACTATTCTTTTATCATAGATTGCTAGGGCAGGAAGGCGCCTCACTACCCCTCCCCCCATACCCCCAACCCTGCAACCCTGAGCCTGATTAACACCCAATTTTTGTGCCTTCCACCTTGCTTCTGTTTTATTAGCAAGTTCCTTTGAATTCCTTTGATCCTTTGAATATCACCCTTGAATGCTATTCATGAAAAGAGAGATGCCAGATACTCTGCCCCAAAACCTGTCAACTTCCTGACTTTCTAGTTCATCATTTCTATAATAGTGGCCAACAGATTTATGGGACAGTTTCTTTGTCTAACCTTTTGCAACAGTGCTGTGAGGCCAAGACAATTCTGCCCATTTTAAACATGGAGAAACTGAGGCCCAGACTGGTGAAGTAACTGGCCAAGGTCTAGCCATCAGGAGGTTGCAGAATCCAGCCTCCTGGGACCCGAGACCCTTTCCAGGACCCAGTGGCAATCCACAGACAGCACCCAACAAGTTAGTCCATTTCAGAGCCTCCAGGCTAGTATGATTTATTGAGGCCCACAAAACACCGGTGTCAGCGACAACTCCCGCCACATGTCATCTGCGCTGTTATTAAAAATCAATTCTCTGGGGGCAAAGAAGTGCCCGCACTGACAGTGTGCAATCTGTTATTGTCACTTATTTATTATCCACCTTCTCTGGGGAGTTTGAGAATGGAAACATCAGCACAACCATTTCCCTGTTTCCAGTTGAACACAGCAGGAGATGGGTTCGTAGCATTGGCCAGGGCTGAAGCTGGACCTGCTCCCCCTTCCTTCTCCCACCGTTCCCCCTCAATGCTAACCTATTGTCTTCCATCCTACTCTAATAGTTCTGTGCGTGGGTTCACTGCCAGGAGGTGAGATCTGCCAATTTTAAGGAATCTGCATGCATCTGTTTATAATTAGAGTAGTGATGGTTGGGGCAACTCAATATGTAAGAGGGAGAGAGAATATTTTCCTGTCCATGTGTCTGTCTTTTGGGGTGGTGGGGGTGATGGGGTGAACAACAGCAGCCTGACCAGGGTTTTCTTCTTCCTTGACATCTTGTTTGTCCCAGCCCAGCACTACTGCTACTGTGAGTTCATTAGCGGTATACATAACCGTACACCACACTGTGGTTGGCCCAGCATGGTGGCTCACCCTGTAATCCCAACACTTTGGGAGGCCAAGGCAGGAGGATTGCTTGAGCCCAGGACTTCAAGACCAGCCTGGGCAACATGGCGAAACCCCTGTCTCTACTAAAAATACAAAAAGTTAGCCAGTCATGGTAACGTGCACCTGTAGTTCCAGCTACTTGGGAGGCTGAGGTGGGAGGATGCTTTGAACCTGGGAGACGGAGGTTGCGGTGAGCCAAGATCATCCATTGCACTCCAGCCCGGGCAACAGAGTCAGACCCTGTCTGAAAAAAAAAATGAGAATTAGTAGGCTTTTAGCATCACCGTTTTAGAATATGAGATCTTGTGCGTAAAAAGGCATCTTCCAGCACCACAGTCCAACCACCTACCTCAGTGGGGAGCAACCATTTTCTGCATAAGGGCCAATTCAGGAAAAGTAAAAATGTTTATGGGCTACATTTCTTTTATGATATTTGTATCCTTTCTCCCACTAATTATACCCCTAGGAATTTAGGCTAAAGAATCATCCAAAATGAGGGAAAGGCTCTATGCATTAAAATCTTTGTTGTACTGTTATTTTCAACCTAAATTTTAAATATTACTTACAAGGGTCACAGTAGAGAAATGTTTAAGGAAACCATGAGGCAACCAGTCAATGAAGTGCAATTATTAAAAGAGGCAAGGATGAAAACTAGGTAGCAGTGTGAGAAAGTACTCACTGCATAGCGTTACATAGAGAAATAAACCTAACTTGTATATATGTTACAATTATAACTTTTAAACATATAGACCTATGAAGAAAGACTGTAAGAGAGCAAATGAAAAAATTGTGATAGTTAACGTTTATATAAAATCATTTCTATAAAAAACGAACACAAAGTTAAAGATGAATGAAGGCCAGGCGTGATGGCTTATGCCTGTAATCCCAGCACTTTGGGAGGCCAAGGCAGATGGATCACCTGAAGTCAGGAGTTCAAGACCAGCCTGACCAATATAGTGAAACCCTGTCTCTGTCTACTAAAAATACAAAAATTAGCCAGCCATGGTGGTGTGTGCCTGTAGTCCCAGCTACTCAGGAGGCTGAGGTGGGAAGATCAATTGAGGCAGGCAGGTGGAGGCTGCAGTGAGCAGTGACTGAGCCATTGCACTCCAGCTTGGGTAACACAGAGCAAGACCTTGTTTCAAAAAAAAATAATAAATCAATAAAGATGAATGAAGATGGTTATATTTACAATTTAGGGAGTTGGAAAAAAAAATTGGCTTCTTAAAATCAGAAATTATATTATCTGCAACTGCATTTGAACATTTGTATATTCTTTCCTCATTTCTAAAGGGTTTCTTTTTTTTTGACACAGAGTCTCGCTCTTGTTGCTCAGGCTGGCACAATCTCGGCTTACTGCAACCTCCGCCTCCTGGGTTCAAGAGATTCTCCTGCCTCAGCCTCCTGAGTAGCTGGAATTACAGGCATGTGCCACCACATTCAGCTAATTTTTGTATTTTTAGTAGAGAGAGGGTTTCATCATGTTGGTCAGGCTGGTCTCGAACTCCTGACCTTGTGATCTGCCTGCCTCAGACTCCCAAAGTGCTGGGATTACAGGCGTGAGCCACTGCGCCCAGCCAGGTTTCATTATTTTGATTAAACTTTCAGAAATGACCAGAGACCCAGAAATGTTGGCTGTTTGCTTCAAGGTTTAGTTTTGGCATAGACAAAGGCCAAAAAGTGATCTGGAAACTAGGAAGAGAAAACTGACATTTGAGAGAGAGAGAGAGAGAGAGAGAGAGAGAGTAAGTGTGTGTGTGTGTGTGTGTGTGTGTATGTGTGTGTGTGTGTGTGTTTTGATGGGTGAATATAAATATATTTCAAGAGAGCATGATAGGAGAGTGATCAGGAAGCCCTGAGTATGAAACATTGCATGAAAAATCCTTTTTCTACTTGCCTCCAAATCTGAAAATAGTGAGAAGAGAACATTCTTGTGGACATCCTCGTCCTCCTATGGGGATCCATGCATTCCCTGATCTTTGCCCCACACCAAGTCACATGCCTCGTGTGCATGTGGTCTCAATTGTCTCTCCCCAGCCCCAGCCGCAGGAGAGCCACCTGGAATCGGTTAGTTCTGGGCAGGCAATTTCAGTGTGTGCTCACGAAGGAGCCAGTCGGATGATCATTCACTACCCTTTGTCATTCACCGTCCTCAGTATTTTTAGCTCCTAGTCCCTGAAGTAAGATTGTGCTGTTTATACACATGGGGCTGTTCATCACTGCTCTGCGAATCACCTGAATTCTCCTTAAAACATCCCTGTAAGGGAGGCCTTTGCTCGATTATCTTCTGAGACGCAGAGTTCACTTCCTTACCAGCCAACCCTGTTCCACTTTTGACCAGCTATTAGAGCACTGGAAAATTCTTCTGCTGAGCCAGAAGGTGACTCATTGTGACCTCCCAACCATGGTCTAGGGTTGGCACTTTGACTTCTCTAAAATAAAAATAAGTAAACAAAAGTTTAATCGCAGAATTTAGGAATGAAGAGTGAATATTGGACATTCTTCTAGCCAAAGCTTTCTTTTATAAGAAGAAAAGACAGATTCAGAAAGGTTTAGTGACTTGTTAAAGATCATTCTGTTATTCATCCTTTCCTGAATATCTGCTATGGGTTAGTTGCTGTGCTTAACTCTGGATGGGGGAAAGAAAACAGTGAAGGAGACACAGTTGCTGTCCTTGGGGAGGTCTTAGTCTAGAAGGGAAACAAACAAGTAAATAAGCAACTGCAATACAGGGCGATAACTGAGAGAAGAGCCATGTGGTCATGGGAATGCAAGCGAGAGGCACCTAACCCAGTCTTGGCCAGCCAGAAGGCTTTCTGAAAGGAAAGTTAATAATCACCGCTGACATTCATCAAACCATGGCTATGCACAGCACACAGGGCTAAGCACTTTAGTTACATTATCTTAATTACCCTCTACCTTATGAAGGATATACCTCTATTATCCCCATTTCACAGATCAGCAAACAGAGGCTGAATGAGATTAAGTAACTTGACCAAAGTGATTAAGTAACTTGCCCAAAGTGATGCAATCAGTAGGTAATAAAGTTGAAATTTTTTTTTTTTTTTGAGACACAGTCTTGATTTGTCACCCAGGCTGGAATGCAGTGGCACAACCTTGGCTCACTGCAACCTCCACACCTCCCAGGTTCAAGCGATTCTCCTGCCTCAGCCTCCCGAGTAGCTGGGATTACAGTCACATGCCACCACACCCAGCTAATTTTTGTAATTTTAGTAGAGACGGGGTTTCACCATATTGGCCAGACTGGACTTGAACCCCTGACCTCATGATCTGCCCACCTCGGCCTCTCAAAGTGCTGGGATTACAGGTGCGAGCCACTGTGCCCGGCTACAGTTGGAATTTAAATCCAAGACTGCTTGCTTTCAGAATCACTCTTCTTGTGTTTCCAAGACTGAGACTGAGAAACCAGAGGTGGTTACCTAAGTAGGGATGGGAGTGAAGAACATTCTAGGCTGGGAGAATGTGAATGCCCTGGACAGAGGTCCTGAAGTCAAGGAAAGGCATGTGCATTGGGGGAATCACAAGAAACTACAGGTGTGGCTGCAATGTGGCTTCTGGGGGCAAGAGTGGGAAGACATGCTGCTGAGTAGCCCCAAGGTACAGGCAGAACCAAGGCTGGAACTCATCTCTGGGCTCCTAGCTCAGTGCTCTTTCTACCACATTCTACCTGCTTCCCCATCACAGGCTAGCCTCTGTTTTTATCTGCAGCCATTTCAGACTGGAGGGAGCCGGTGTATGTAAAAATGAGGTGTTTTCTTCCTCAGCCAGAGAGGCACACTTTCAGGCCTCTACCCTATGTGGATAGCACCCAGAAGACCGGCCCCAAAATCCATTCAAAAACTAGAGAAGGAGTCATGACAGTGATAACAATCATCCTAGCTAATGTGACTGAGTGCTTCTAACCACTGACATCCTCTCTTTTAATCCTCACAGCTAGCTTATGAAGTGGTATATTAGCTCTCCTCCTGGGCGTAGAGAAAGCAAATCAACTCAAACCACCTTAAGCATAAAGAGAATTTATCGACTCAGATAACTGAAGAATGTAATGGAAGAAACTGGGCTCTAGGGCTGGGTGCAGGGGCTGCAATGATACTGTCAGAAATGAGTAGGCAGGGCATAGTGGCTCATGCCTGTAATCCCAGACTTTGGGAGGCCAAGGCAGGTGGATCAGCTGATGTATGGAGTTCAAGACCAGCCTGGCCAAGATGGCAAAACCCCATCTCTAATAAAAATACAAAAATTAAGCAGGCATGATGGTGCACATCTGTAATCCCAGCTACTCGGGAGGCTGAGGCAGGAGAATCACTTGAACCCAAGAGGCAGAGGTTGCAGTGAGCTAAGATCACACCACTGCACTCCAACTCTGTCTCAAAAAATAATCATAAAAAGAAATTTGGAGGAGAGATCCAAGATGGCCAATTAGCAGCAGCTCAGGATTGTAGCTTCCAGTGAAAGCGCAGAGAGCGAGTGGACGCCTCACTTTCAGACGAATTTTTGTTGCCCACAGACTGGGAGATTCCCGGCGGAAGAGCCCCACGGGTTGCCAGCGCAACTCTTTTCGCCGATGCGGCTGTTTTGCCGGCACCCCGGTGCAGTGCTTCTCAGGGCAGCACTTCTCGGTGCAGAGTATACAGGACTGGGTGCCCTTTTAGTCGGGATCTGCTGGTCCCATCCCCACAAGGAGAACAGCAATTGGAAGCGCTGAAGAATGAGAGTTTCACAGCAAGCACAGCTGAACTCGGGAAGCTCCAGCTCTGTGGGGAATGCGCGTCCGCCAAAGGAAAACTAAGAAACAGAAAAAACTTCATCACCGGGCAGAGAGAGATCCAAGATGGCCGATTAGCAGTGGCTCAGAATTGTAGCTCCCAGTGAAAGCACAGAGAGCGAGTGGACGCCGCAATTTCAGATGAATTTTTGTTGCCCACA
>CAUYQU010067059.1:0-25875 GCA_963574635.1 Cheracebus regulus | reverse complement strand
CCCAAACACACCCCCACCACCACCCACACACCAGAGAGAGAGAGAGAGAGAGAGAGAGAGAGAGAGAGAGAGAGAGAGAGAGAGAGAGAGAGAGAGAGAGAGAGAGAGAGAGAGAAAGGCAGCCCAACAAGGTAGAAACTGAGAAGAGAGACAGCCAAGTGACATCACGTGGTCCAGAGGGTGAAGTTCAGAACTTGAAATAAAAAGAACCCTCCAGAACCAGGACCTGGGACCTACCAGCCCAGGCCCCAGTTCTGAAGAAGACATGGGGACATCTGAACATAAGCCTAAGAGGCTGAGGCTGGGCCCCAAGGCCTGTTTTCTCCAGTTTTCAGTTCTCTGGACTGAAAAAGGCATCTTGGCACTCCAGAGTAAGACAATAAGAACCAGCTGACATTGAGTTCCCCCCACCCCTGGGCAATTCCCAGCAGCCTGTGTTGGGGGGCAGGGGAAAAGAGCACTGAACAGGGGAATGGCTAAGCAGTGGGGTGGCCCAACTCCCTGAGCCCAGCCCAGCCCAGGCCCCTAGCAGAGGAGCAGAGCTGAAGAGCAAGCAACAGGGCCTAACACAGCAGCTGGCCTGGCCCACAGGCAGCCAATCCCCGCTTCTGGCTGCAGCTCCCGCCACAGCACCCTACGTCCACCACACCTGGTCACTAGTTCTCACAGGAGCCACTCTGGGCATGCGAGGGTTGGATCTACCAAGACTGACGAGGGCCTCCTCCCACACCTTTGGCCACAGAAACAGAGTATGTTAGGCACCTCCTGGCTGGGGTGGAACAAGCCTTATGGCCTCAGAGGGAGTAAAAGCCTCACTCTGGCTGTGGTCTCAACCTCCAACTAACTTAGAGGGACAAGGAGTGACATGACTGGCCCAGGTTCCCTCTCCTCAAAAACCAGCTGTGGAGCATAGGAGGGAGAGGCACGGGGGTGATGAGTGGACCAAAGAGACGCCAGGAGGGGAGGGAAAGAAGGATGGGGACCAAGCTCATGGTGGGTGGGGAGCAGAGCCCTGGCCACAGCCAGGATACTGGGCCTGAGGCAGAGAACGTGGGGAGCAGGCAGCAGGAGGTGGTCCCTGGGCAGGAGGGGGAGCAGCCACAGATCCAGGCCAGAGGCCAACGCAGCTGCCATGGTGCTTATGTCATCCAGGAAGTGGTCATAAGAGCCCCCCCACCCCCCAGGGTCCTGGAATTCCAGAAGGGGTCAAAGGTCAACCTGCCTCTAGCTCCCACAGGAGAAGCTGCAAGGCGAGAGGGGAGCAGAGGCGGAGGTTCTCTCCATTCTGCCCATAGGACCCCAGAACCAGCCCCCTCAGAGCTACAGAAGCCAGGAGCTGGGCCAAGGAAGCCTAAGGCTCCAGGGCAGAAGGCACCCCCAGCCAGGGCATTCTCCCAGCAAGGCCCTCCTATGTACCTGAGTGGAGCAGCGGCCTCAGCCTATCCCTCCTGACCTTCCAGCCAGAGGTGATTCAAGCAGGGGAAAGGACTCTCTGGGCTCTGACAAGGTCCTTCTGAAGGCACAACCCACACAGTGATGGCCCACAGGAAAGACAGGCCCCCCTACCACAGAAGACCCCTGAGAGCACTTGGTTCTTCGGTCAGAAAGATGGGGACAGATGCAAAGTTATACCTAAATCTTGAGGCCACCTATGCCAGGCGGGTCAGACTTCTGTGGCAGCCCAAGAGGCTGACTCCCCTCCATCAGCCAGTTCTGACGGGAGACCCAGCCTTCCTACCCACCCCTGAACTGCAAGACTGGCAAGCCTTGGAGGTCCTCCCTAGAGCCTAAGAACTGGCCTGAGAAAGCAAGACCTCTCCTGGCACCTCTGTGCTGGCAACATGCCAGCCCATGGACCCTTCGGGACCAAGGACTAAGGGCTACTTGCTAGTAATTTGTACTAATTTGACAATGAGTGCTGAACACTGTGAAGACTTAGTGATCTTTTTCTTTTTTTTCTTTTGAGATGGACTCTTGCTCTGTTGCCCAGGCTGGAGTGCAGTGGCACGATCTTGGCTCACTGCAGCCTCCACCTCCCAGGTTCAAGTGATTCTCCTGCCTTAGCCTCCTGAGTAGCTGGGATTACAGGCATAAACTACCACGCCCAGCTAATTTTTGTATTTTTAGTAGAGATGGGGTTTCACCATGTTGGTGAGGCTGGTCTCCAACTCCTGACCTCAGGTGATTCCCCTGCCTTGGCATCCCAAAGTGCTGGGATTACAGGCGTGAGCCATCGCACCCGGCCAGTGATCTTTTTTAGGGGGTGGGGAGTGGGGATGGAGTCTCACTCTGTCACCCAGACTGGAGTGCAGTAGCATGATCTCAGCTCACTGCAACCTCCGCCTCCAGGTTCAAGCGATTCTCCTGCCTCAGCCTCCCAAGTAACTGGGATTACAGGCACGCACCACTACACCTGGCTAATTTTTGTATTTTTAGTAGACAAGGTTTCACCACGTTGCCCAGGCTGGTCTCGAACTCCTGGCCTCAAGTGATCCACCCACCTCAGCCTCCCAAAGTGCTGGGATTACAGGCGAAGACTTGGTGATCTTCAAGTCAGTGAGTTCCAGCGAGCCTGTCCCCTTCCCCACACAGCGCCTGCCACACCCAGGGCTAGAATCTCCCGTTTTCAGGAAGGCCACTTTGTGATTACTAGAGAGCCCCTCAACCTGAGTTGGTGGTCATTTTCAGTGTCCCCCTTGTGTTCGCCACCCTGTGCTCAGCCCCCATGGAAACCCTGAAGGGCTGTGCAGAGCTGACTGTCCCTGTGTTCCTGCCACCCCATCACGATTTTCAATCTGAACATGCTCCTCCCTCATCCTCTGTCCGCCTGAAGTTCTTTTGTCTATGGAAAAGGGCAGGTAGGAGAAGGGAACAGGGTCTGTTGTCCTATCCTTTGGGCCTTAGAGCCTGAGTCAAGGGAAGTTTAGAGTCACTTAAGAGGTTTGTAAAGAGGACAGTACTGGCCTTGGCACACAGGGGCTGGGGTTGAGAGGAGGCTGGAGGACGCCGTACACCTCTCACATGCTCAGACACCCTCAGGGTGGGGGCAGGGAAACAGCAGAGTGAGAGTTCCCCAGCAGCCCCCACTGTGGGACAGGTGGGGGTGGGGTTGTCAGGAACATCAGGTCACCAGAGGGCAGTCACCCAGGGCAGAGTTGGAGTGGAGAGCCGGGGGCGGGCAGCTGCAGCCGGAAGGAGCCTCGGCAGCTCCAGCCAACGGTCTCTCAGATTAGAGAGGTATGTGGGCTGGAACCTAAACACAGGATGTGAGGTCCAGAGGAAGGGGACTCACAGGGGGAGGGGCGGAAGGGAGGGCCCGGCCTGCTCAGTTCAAGCCTCATTAACCCCTTCAGGGCAGTGTGCAGGGAGCCAGGCCAACTGGAAGCATCTGTGCTCCCCAACCCCACCGGCCTCTGGCACCCTTCCCCATTGTCCTGCCACTGCTGATGGGATCCAGTAGGCTCTGGGTCCAACAAAGACCTGGAGCAGCCCCTCCCAGAAGAGAAGAATGGCCAGGAGTCAAGAGATGGTGCCCACAGGACAGTGCCTGAAACCAGGGCCAGCCTGAGGGCAGAAAGAAGGGACTTTAGGGACCCATCACTCCAGGTGTGGAACTTCACATCCAGCCCTTCCTTAGCCAAACTCAAGCAGTTCTAGGATTAGTCTTCCCAAGAAGTGGGAGGAGCTAGCAAAAGAGACAGGAAAGAAATAAAATGTCTCCTCCCACTTGAAAGAGAGAAAAGGCCACCTCCTTGGCTGGGAGAAGAGTGACAAGAGGGCAGGAGACACCCTCGGCCGCCTCCCAGCAGGGGGAGCTCCAGGAAACCTCAGCCCTCCTTTCCTTGGCATCATCTGATTTGAGAGCAGGGAAAACCATTTGCATCAAAATCTCTGAAGCAGTCAATAAAAATGCCAGTTCCCAGCCTACCCTCAGACCTCCCACCACTCAGCCATCATACATACTAACATGGAAGGCAACACTTTGGAGACGCCTCCAAAGGGTAAGACCCTTCCCAGGTATGCCATGGGAGAGAGAGACTCAGGCTGCCCGAGCCTCGAGGAGCCTTCAGCCATTTGACGGGAGCAGAGAGGCCCCCACCGCCCCAACTCCCCACGCAGCAGCTCCTTGCCTCAGCCTTCAAGCTCATCAGCACAGAGCTAGGCCTCAGCTTTTCAGGGCTGGGGTAGCCCATGCTTCTCTGACTGCCCATCCCCCAGACAGGAGATTCTGAGGCCCCAAGTGTCAGAGGGGCTGGCCTAAAATTCAAGAGAAAAACAGTGGAGTAGGAGGAAGCAGGAGCCTCAGGCCCCACATATTTTGCTTTGTCTCCAGCCCAGGACCAAGTGTGGCAGCAGGGACAAGCATGCTGGCCAGCCCCCACTCACCTCAGCCTTATACATGCGGATTAGACCCTGGTTCACTTTGGACCAGGAGGGGACAGCACTGATGTTCCACAGCTGGTTGGAGTGCTCTGCAAATGGGCCAGTCTTCATCTGGAAAAGAAAAGCCACAAGCTGAAGAGGGAGGGGCTGGCTGGGAGCTCATCCCTCCTCCCCTGCAGCAAAGTCACACACGCACGCACACACGCACGCACGCAACAAACGCGCAGACACTTGGGGGCCAAGCTACAGCATCTGCCTGTGGGGCAGACATACAAACAGGCACATGCAAGTGCCACAGACAGGGCTCCCCGTTGGCCCTCAAGGCCTGCTAGGAAAATATGACATACCTTGCACACCCACCCCCAGTCACCCCTCTTTCTCCCATAGCCAAAAAAAAAAAAAGAGGGGCCTGATTCCTATCGCCCACCCAATCCAACAGCCTTAGGAAGATAAGATCTCCACCTAAGCTTCTGGTGCAGATCCCACCAACTCCCCAGGAGCCTCAGAGCGCCTCTCCAGCACAGGGGTCCACTCAGGTTCAGATAAACAGCAGCAGCTGGACCCCACACCTACAGGCTTACCCTTTCCCCTCAGGCCCCCCTTCCCCCACAGGCTCCCCTAGGCCTCCCCACAGGACACCTGGTCTGCTCCTGCACCTGCCACCAGCTGGGCTAGATAACGAAAGGGTCGATTTGCAGGAGGGTCAAGGTGGGTATGACCAAATCCAGGTATCCAACAGCCCTCTGCATGGCAGGCAGAGTGAGGAAAGAGAGGCCCTACGGGAGGCAGGGATGCCTGAAGCAGCAGCCAGCCTGGCCTGGCCAGGAGGTGGGGAAGGAGTGGCCGCCACAGTAGCTGTAAGAGACAGGCACAAGGACGGCTCCATTCCTGGTCCTCCCTCTTGCCAGAGTCTGACCCTCCAGGAAAGAAGAGAAAGATTCTGCAGCCAGCAGCATGAAGTTCCCATGACATCAGAAACCACAGAGGGACGCCTGTGTGCCTGAGCATATCCCTCTGACACCATGAGGCCAGCACATTTGTATTAATTAACCAAGCAGTTCATAATTCCCCCCACACAGCCCCCCAGCTCATGGGCAGCATTTACAGGGGAACAGGGCTCTGCACCCCAATCCCATGCTGCAGAAGGAAAACTCTGCAAAGAGGCTGAGTCTGGCAAAGAAGCAGAGACTTGGAAAGTTCTAGAAACATGCGGGTGTCGAGGGAGGCTGGGTTGTTTGAAGGGGAAAAGATAAGCCGGAAATACTCTCCATGCTGGGGCATCAGTTCACCACGAGGGCCCTCAGGAGCCCCCACTCTTGAGCTGTGGGCTGCCACCTGGTGACCCAATCCTGGCAGGCCTCTTACTTCTCTAGTAAGGGCAACTGTGACAAAATTTTTAAGATTTAAGTCAAAAAAGCTGACATTTTATCCCCCTCATCTCCCTCCCCCAGTCCAGGATCCCAAAGAGTCCATCCAAACACCCATGTTCAGGAGCAAGGACAATAGGCTCCTCCCTCCCCTCCTCTCCCAGGCTCCACTACAGCCAGGCAAGAGCCCAAGGCACTCGACAGAGGCAAAACCCACCCTGGTCCCTGGGGGCCTTGTCTTGGGCCACTTGCTTCACCCAGAATCGTCCAAGGCTCTCTCCTCCAGGAGGGCAGCCAGGCACCCCCAGCCTACAGGGCCCTCACCTCCTGAGAGCTTTGTTCCAACTGTCGTGTTCAACCAACTCCACCCCCAAACCCTCCCCCTCCCCGCCCTACCCACCCCTTCTCCAGTCTCTGAAGGCTCCAGCCCACTGCACACTTCCAGGTCTGGGAAAGCTCAGGGAGCTATGGAGCTGTGTAACCAGTTTCACTCTCTGGACACGGCCCTGTGAGCAAGCAACCAGGAGGCACCCTGCTGGCTTTGTCTGCTAGGGGCCTGCCCAGCAAGGGCTCCCAGGCAAAGGCAGGCAGATGGACACAGGCAGACAGAGGCCCTGCCTCCTGGCCAGCATTGCCCACTAGGGCCACAAAACATATCCCCAAAAGGCTGCTGGCAGAGCCAGGGCTAAGCCCATGTCCTGGAACTCCAGTGGCCTTGGGCCCCGACCCACAGAAAGGCCAGAGAGGCAGTTTCTTTGGAGGGGCTGTACACTGCCCCTTTGGCCTTCAGTGCCCCAGGGTCTCCCTAAGCCCTTCAGAAGGAGACCCTCTAACTCTGGCAAAGGAAAACAGACAAGGGGGGGTGAAAAGGAATCTGGGGCGAGAAGACAAAAAAAAATTAGCTCATTCTAGCCACAAAGGGAGAAGAAAAAGAGCCAGAAAGAGCGAGCTAGCTGCAGCCCGCAGTGACCCCAGGGGAATTGTGTGAGTCAGAGCAGCCATATTGAGCAGGAAATTACTCACAGACGCTGCGTTCCTGCCTCTCCACTCCCCAGAGAATCGGCCTTTTGTAAATGGCTCCTCTTGTCAGTAACTGGGGGGATGGGCGGGGGTGGGGAGGCTCTGCACAGCGCCTTCCTGTCAGCTCCTTCCCTTCCAGCTGAAATCTGATCCCTCCCTTCCCAAAACTCCAAATTTAGAAGCCAGATTGAAACTGAAATTCTTTTCCTGCCTGCCCTGGGCTCTTAAAGGCACCATGGCTGCATTTCCAGAGGCAGCAGAAGCCCTGCCAGGTGGGGTCCCTCACCTAGGACGTCCATGGGTACATGAGAGCAGAGGGTACCAGGGTAGTCTTTGGCATGAGACCCAGGAAGAGCTGCCCAGTTCCATCCCAAGTTCTCGGTGTTGTTTTATCTCCAGCTAAAAGAGCCCATGGTGAGCCCAGGGTCTCCAGAGGCAACATCGCCTCCTGCCCAACCAAGGATTACAGAACTCCCTGCAAGCCTCCAGGTCCCGAGTGAGCGAGGCCAGGCCACTCACCAACTAGAGGCTGCAAATGCTGCTCAATGCTCCGAGGTGGAAGAGGGTGGGCGCTTGGAGAACAGACATGACATGTGCTGCAACCAGCGGCCACATGGCAAGATGAGCCCTTGCTGCAGTCACCTCAGCTCCTAAGCACACCTTTCCTAG
Organism: Cheracebus regulus; assembly: GCA_963574635.1. Lineage (NCBI taxonomy): Eukaryota > Metazoa > Chordata > Mammalia > Primates > Pitheciidae > Cheracebus > Cheracebus regulus. The sequence goes on along the minus strand of CAUYQU010067059.1, from coordinate 18,436 downwards.
CGTCCACTGTTGAACACCATGCCCAAGAGCCTAGACCCAAAGTGAAAATCAGGCCCTGTGGAGAAGGTGCGGAACCGCCAAAAACTCTAGGTACGCCCTCCTCTCCCTGTTCCTTCTGCGGCCTCAAATAAATGTTACCAAACCTTCTCCAAGTTCCGTGTGCCTTTCCTGCCACCTAGTGGCTATTTTGAGATTTCCTCTAGCAGAGGAACTGGGACCCAAACTTTGGGAAAGCTTGTGGGTTATTATAGCAGCATAATCAACCAAACAACTAAAAACAAAATCTTACCATGGAATCAATTCCCAAAATCCTAGAGGCCAGGCCTGGCCTGTCTCCTAGTTAGAATATCGACAGGGACCCAGGGGCCTGGACAGCTGCCAGGGGGAGGGCAAACAGCTCGACCTTTTAGCCCCACGCCAGAGCTCAGTGTGGAATCTGCACCCTTCTTCCCACCCTGCTCCTCCAGCTTATCCTGAGGTCCCCTAGGCCTCTACAGACCCCCGCATTCCACTCCACAGAGAGCAGCACGTGACTGGCTTTCAAGGCAGCGAGACAGGCTGCCCCCGAGTCCTCCCGACCTTGGGCCTGCCACACTGCTGAGGGCAGCAGATCTCTGGGAATGAAGTGGTGGCCGCCCAGCCGTCAGTCCCGGCTCCATTTGCTGACTTGGAAAAAATGTGTCATTCCCCTCTGGCCTCTGGAGTTTGGCAGAAGCCTGAGCCGAATGTTGACCAGGAAGAGCTTGAAGCCAAGGCTGCTGGTTATAACCCAGCTTCTCCATTTCTTCAGAGGCTCAGAATACACAGCCAGTGTCACAGGCCTGCTAAGGACTCCACTGAGGCAGCAGACATCCATGCTGGTGTCAGGAAAGAGATCAAGGAGGGATAGAACCCTCAAACCCTCTCCAGATAGCAGAGCTAGGGCACCCTTTGGAAATGGGGGGTAGGGTGGCAAGGAGGAGGAAAAGTCCCAATACCTCCCTGAAGAGAGGTCCAGAGAGCAGAGGGACCTTTCCCATGTAGTCACCTGGCAAGTGTGTTTAGATGCAGGTTCCTGGCTCTTGTCCCCTAAGATTCTGATGCAGTAAGCTGGGATGGGGGCCCAGGAATGTGCATTTTAACAAACACCCTAGGAGATCTTGCACAAGCAGTCCAGGGCCCACTGTAAGGAATCCTGCCTTGGTGACACAAGAACTTCCAGTTACAGAGCCCAGCCGCGGGGCTGGCTATCCAGTGACTGCCACCACTGGCCAGGCCAGCACACTCCCACTCTGGCACTTTGCTCGGGCTCACATCCTCAGGCATTGAGAGAGATGTGTCCCTTCAACAGAAAAGCTGTCTGCACCAGAAGTTCACACCATCTCCTCTGGTGGTTTCATTTTACACATCCACAAGCACATGTTCTACAGAGCCTTCTGGGGCCCCACTGAAAGACACTGACCCTCCCCCACAATCCTGCCTCTCCTACCCTTTCAGACCTGCTGCAGCAGTCACCAAGGCCAGTTAGTGACCAAGTCTTAGACCTCACCTCAAGGCTCCTGTGGTGTTCAGGAGAAACTGCAAGAGAACTGGGAGAGGAGATCCTGACAGTCAACAGTGGCTGACTCTTTCAGGAGAGGCCCAGTGGTGCTTCCTTTACAATAACCCACTCTGGCCGGCCCTGCCATTTTGGGCAGCAGCTCTGGCTCTTCTGATCCACTGTGAAGCTGCCAGCCTTGGTCCATCTGAGTCCGGAGGTAGCTGTGGGATTCTCCCTCACCCCTCCCTCCTCCTCACCTCAGTGATAAACAGAATACACTCCAGGAACATGTAGTCCTTGTGGTTCTCATTCACAGCCTTCTCATCCACAAAGTGTCTGGGCTCCAGGTATGGGTGGTCTGGGAAGAGCAAAGTACCCCAGGGTTCAGAACCAGGCCCCACCACTACCTGGGCAACCCGGCCCAGCAGTCATACCCACCCAAGGGCCTCAGTCCTGCCCGTGCTCCCCTCAACACCTGACCTTGAAGGAGCAATAAATGGCTTTGGGTGTGTGTACTCTAATGCGCTAAGCTCTAGCTGTATGGCATTAGCCGCATGACTTCAGCCTGCCAAGGTTCAGTTTCCTCACCTGAACAGTGGGGAGGACAATAGTCCCTCCTCCTAGGGGCCGTGACAATAATTACCACGCCTACAGCACTCAGTATGGTGCCTGGCGCAGGTGCCAGTCAGCAGAGCTAGCCTCATGCTGGCAGACCCTTCGAGGGGTCACTGAGAAGATTCAGGGAGGTAATGCACTGGAGGCCACAACAAATGGTCATTTATGAATATCATTTTGTAGGCAGTTCATTCTACATCAATATAGAGATGATTACCCACCCCTATCCTGAAAACCAGCCTCAAGAGCAGGGGAGTCACCAAAGCAGGCCCCTCTGAGCCCCACAGGAAGCAGGCCCACTGCCCAGCCCTTGGTGGCTGCTCCCTAACAGGCCCCTTTGCACACAGCTCGATAACAACAGTGGATGATGCTGGTCACCGAATCAAAAGGGCCCCTCATTTTCAACATAAAACCCCACAGCTGCTGCCAGGAGCTGGGGCGCATTGCACACCAGTCCATTATGCACCAGGTGTGCGCCCCTGCTCCAGCCCATGTCACTTCCCATTATCTTGGCGGCACTTGGCCTCCGTCTCCCCCAGCCTACCACACGGGCTCTCACAGCAGAAGGTCGACAGCAAACAGCCTCCCTCAATAGCCAGTCTAATGCCCTGCTTTCCAAGCTGTCACTGTCTGCCCTGGGCAGGAAGAAGGAAGGAGGGAAAGCAGGAGGGGCAGGGGAAGGGCACAGAAAGCAGCCTTGGTTGGGGGTGGAGGGAGAGGCGCCCCCCCCATTGCAGTACCTATCAGCTGCGAACTGCCCCAGATGAAGGGCAGAAACTGGAAGTCATCCAGACCCCACACTCCCTGGCTGCCGGCTGGCTCCATCCTGTATGTTTTTTGGAGTTTCCGCATAACCTCAAGGTACCTGCACAGGAGGGTGGAGAAAGAAAGGGAAGGTAGCAAAAAGTGAAAAGACGCTCTCACCCCTGCGGCCACTGGGAGCACAGGAGGCCCCAAATAACCACTAAAGAGTGTAACTGTTCTCAATTTCAATCATGCAGCTTTATTTCCCCCCACAAACAGCCATCTTTTGGCTCAGGAAAGGGATAAAAATCACTAATTAGGAAGGTGGGTTTTGGTACCATCAACTCCTGACAACTTGTAAAACCCTGGGCAGGGCCTCAGCCTCTCCAGCCTCAGTCGGCCTGTCTGAAAGCTGACACAAGTCCCAGCAGGTTATCTCCTAGGTTCTTCTGGCTGCAACCTTCAATTTTATCAGAGGCTGCATGGCAGCCACCTGCAGAGTGTCAAGCACTGCTCCTGGGCTCCAACACAGGCCTGCTGTAGCAGCAATGCTAGAAAAGGGCCCGCAATGGGAATCTTAAGGGCTCTCGGTAACTGATCACATCAGTGCTGCCCAGCGACTGGCTACCTGTGTTCAGCTGGCGTGAATCCAGTGTGTGACCTCAGTGAAGAGATTGGATGGCTCTGTGCCTCAGTTTCCTTATATGTAAAGTGGAAATAACAGTTGCTATTTCACAGGGTTTTTGTAAGAATTAATGAGTTATACATAAAGTGCTTAGAATTCTTCCTCCACATGGTCAACACCATGCGAGCACTGGCAGACATTATGTGACAATTCTTTCACTTGTTTTTACTAGGAGGTTAATTTGAACCTGTTGGAAAAAAGCCTTGGACACTCCATCCACAGCAAGAGCTTGATTATGACAGGATAAGAGACCCATGAGCCACTCAGGAGAACCCTAAAGCACCCCATTTCCCAGACTGAGGAGGAGAGATGGCCCCCTCCTCCAGCCCTCCTGTCCTTTCTCTCACCGATTGAACACCTTGAAGACAATAGCTATCTGGTCATCCACCCGGAGCACCCCAATCTTGCAGAGACAGCAGAGGAAAGCAGCAAAAGCCGCCTCATGCCCTGGAGGAGAAAAAACAACCAACATTGACAGTGGTCCAGGTAAACAACGGGGATTGTTTTGGTCTCCCAGAATCCAAATCATTGATAAGTGCCCCTCTGAGGAGGGTCAACATGGAGACAATGAGACCTCTTCCCCATTCAGAAAGACTTGCTAGGCCCTTTCCTTTCAAGAACTATAATGCCAGTACTGGCTGGGCATGGTGGCTCATGCTCAGGAGTTCAAGATCAGCCTGATCAACATGGCAAAAGCCTGTCTCTACAAAAAATACAAAATTAGCCAGACATGGTGGCATGTGCCTGTGGTCTCAACTACTTGGGAGGCTGAGATGGAGGATCACCTGAACCCAGGAGGTTGACGCTGCAGTGAGCGATGATAGGGCCACTGCACTCCAGCCTGGGCAACAGAATGAGACTGTCTCCAAAAAAAAAAAACCTACCAGTACTATAATTCTACTCCTAAAAGACCCAGGCTGGACATTTACATTTCATTTTGTAGGTTTAACCCACTCAGCAACTCCACTGTATTTACTGAACACCTACTATGTAAGAAGTCACTGTCCATGTCACGCACTAGGAGACAGTGACAATTAAGTCCCTGCCCTCAGAAAGTTTATGATCCATCAGGGACAACAGACATTAAATATATAGTGACTACTATGATTCTAGCTCTGAAGGAGAAAGACAGGGTGCTAACTGGAGGCTGTCACAGGAGACCCTGACATAAGGGTTCAGGTTTCCCCTAAGGAAGTAACATCTAATCTGAAATCTGAAAGATGAGAGCTGGCAAGGCAAAGGGAGTGAGGGAAGCAAGAAATGCATTCTAGCCAGAAGGAATAGCATGTGCACACTCCTTGAGGCAAGAAAAAGCTTGATCTGTTTGAGGAACCCTAAGGAGGCCATTATGTCGAAGGCAGTGAGAGCAAGGGAGAATGTGTAACGACATGAGGCTACAGGTCACATGGGCCTTATGGCCATAGGAAAGAGCTCAGACTTTAGCCTAAGAGCAATGGGGAGCCTCTGCAGGCTTCTATCAGGGAACACATGATCAGATTACAGGGTGAAAAGGCACCCTCCCTTCCTTTCCCAGTCATATCAAAGAGGAATGGTCTGCACTATAGGAACTACTCACTGGACTGTGATTGAATCCCATTGTTCACAGTATCACACATAACCTAACTGGAGGGAGGTGAGAAGAGAATATATCCGAGAATACCCCTGTCCTGTCTCTGGAGAACAAAGACCCCTACAGGGCCTGGGAGCTTGTGAGCTCAGTCTCCTTCCCCTGCCACAGTATCCACTCATGACCAGCCAGGGCCCAGGCTCCCGTTGTTCAGGGGTTTACATGTAGCGGGGGCACCAATCCCTGCTGACCTGACCAGTCTTCCCTCTTTATCTTTTCCCTGCTGGTCTTAGTCAAAGCCCCACCTGGTCCAAGAGGGCCCTTCTCCAGGGCCTGCCTCTGTGGCCAGGGCTCCCTCTTGTGGATCACATTGCCCAGACAAGGGGAGGGCTAAGCAGTGTTCCCATTTGCCTGCCTCAGGCCAGAAAGGACAGGTGGACCCTTACCAAAGTAGGGGCCCTCTTTGGCTACACAGGCCATGCCCTGACCTAGAGAGCGCCTCCCTTTTTTATTGCTGAGAGACGGGGGTCTCAGCATGGTGGCTCACATCTATAATCCGAGCGCTTCGGGAGACTGAAGTGGGAGAATAGCTTGAACTCAGGAGTTCAAGACCAGCCTGGGCAACATGGCAAAACCACATCTCTATCAAAAATACAAAAATATCGGCCAGGCACAATGACTCATGCCTGTAATCCCAGTCCCAGCACTTTGGGAGGCCAAGGTGGCTGGATCACCAGAGATCAGGAGTTTGAGACCAGCATGGCCAACATGGTGAAACCCTGTCTCTACTAAAAACACAAACATTAGCCGGGCATGGTGGCATGTGCCTGTAGTCCCAGCAGGAGAATTGCTTGAACCCAGGAAGCAGAGGTTGCAGTGAGCCAAGATCGTGCCACTACACTGGGCAACAGTGAGACTCTGTTTCAAAAAAAAAAATGAGCCAAGCTGGTGGTGTACGCCTGTAGGTACTGACAGGTGGTGAGATGCAGAGGTGGGAGGATTGCTTCGGTCCAGGAGGTCAAGGTTGCAGTGAGCCAAGATCACATCACTGCATTACAGCCTAGGTGACAAAGTGAGACCCTGTCTCAAAAAAAATATATATATATAAATAAAAATAATTTTAAATACATTTTCAAAAAAGAGATGGGAGTCTTGCTATGTTACCTAGGCTGGTCTTAAACTCCAGAGCTCAGGCAATCCTCTCCCTCAGCCTCCCAAAGTGCTGGGATTACAGGCACACCACTGCACCTGCCTACACTTCCCTGTTAAGGTGCCCACACACTCCCTCTCCTGAAAGTCCAAACCCACTTGGCTTACATGGACCACAGATCCAAAGAGCTCAACAGCATAGAGAATGGCTAAGAGACAAGGGGTGCAAGGGAGAAAGTATGTCACAATACTACAAAGGCCACCAAGAAGCGCTCTCATTTCTCAAAGCTTCAGGAAGCTGCTGCCTTGACACACAGTAAGTGTTCAATCAATTATTATTTTGGGGATGAGGCACTCACAGACACCATTTTCACAAGAACAGAAAGCAGCAGTGGCGCAAGCAGCATGCATGGGGCATCAGCTCCCCCTGGTGGACTATGGCAGAGCCACAGCATCCGGGCCTCCCTGCAAGCCTAGCCGATTCCCACCCCCACCCACCCTGTGCCCCCAGCCCAGAAACCACCCCACACCCCAGCTGCCCCAATACACTGCAGGTACTTGGTGAATTCTTGATGGCTCTTGCTTGCTCAGAGGGCCTTGAGACCACCTGAAGCCCCCAAAAAGAAAGCAGTGAAGCCAGGTAAGTACAGAGTCCTACAAGCAGCAGGTACCTGTGCCGTAGTCAATGCGCGTGGAGTTCCCCACTGACTCCTTTAGGTAAACAGCCACCTCAGGCACAGCAGCTGCCAGATGGGTGGGGACCACTGTGGCCACCAAGTTTTCTGCTTCCTGATAACACAAGAGACACAAAGTGGTGGCAGCACATTAAGCAGCATCCCAGTGGGCAGGTGCCCAGGGGCAGTACCTGACTGGGGACCCAGGCTGCCATGCCAGGCCAGCCTGGCTTCCTGTTCTGACCAGCCACAGAAGGAAGGGGAAGGACAGCATTTATTCTCCCACAGCAGAAGACTACCCAGGTGGCTTATCATAGACTGATCCTTCCAGGGCACAGGGGTCTTCGGGCAAGACAGGAGGATTCTGGAAAAAGCCTCAACCCTCCCATCTGGTAACTCATTGGAGTCCCACCAAGACTCTGGTAGGTCAGTGCTATGATTCCCACACATGCCACCTTCTTCACACCCTCAGGTCAGCTTGTGTCATGTGTCATCAGAAGACACGCAGAAGAATGTTCACAGCAGCATTGTTTAGAGTAGCCAAAAGGTGGAAACACAATGGAATGTCCATCAACAGTGAGATGAATAAATTGTGGTATATTCATACAACAGAATATTACACAGCAAAGAAAAAGATCTACAGCTATACACAAAAACATGGATGAATCTCAGAAATGACATCAAGCAAAAGAAGCCAGACATTTATACGAAGTTCAGAAACATGGAAAAAAACTATTTATGAAATAGAAATCAGAAGAATCTGGTCAATATCAATTGGGACGGGGAGCACTCCAGCTAGAATGTTCTATTGCTTGACATGAGTGGTGAGTCCATAGGTAAAAAACTTGGCATGAGTGGTGAGTCCATGGGTAAAAAATATGTAAAAATCCATCAAGCTGTACAGCTATAATCTGTTAGCTTTAAGACATAACAAGGTCAGGAGTAGTGGTTCACACCTATAATCCCAACACTGTGGGAGGCCACGGTGGGCGGATCACCTGAGGCAAGGATTTTGCAACCAGCTTGGCCAACATGATGAAACTCTGTCTCTACTAAAAATGCAAAAATTAGCCAGGCATGGTGGCAACTGCTTGCAATCCCAACTACTCAGGAGGCTGAGGCGAGAGGACTGCTTGAGCCCAGGCGGTCAAGGCTGCAGTGAACTGAGATCATGCCACTGCGCTCCAGCCTGAGCGACAGGGGAAAAAAAAAAACAAGACCATGTACCATCTTAAGAGTTCAGAAGCAGCCCCAGGCCTCTGTTGGGAACAGCATTTCATTGGGTCCTGAGTTCTCCCCTCTGCTCCATGTGAAAATATTGGGCCAGTGAAATTAGGACCCAAATTTCCTTAAGCTCAGTTGTAGACAACTGACATGAGAATCTCCTGGAGAGCTGGTGAAAATCCAGATTCCCAGTCCCTACCCAGACCTATAGACTCTGCTTTTCTAGGACGGGGCCTGAGATCCTGCATTTTTATTTTTGTTTGCTTTGAATAGATAATAGCTTGATAAGATTCAAAAATAAAAACATCAGTAGGGGATCAGTTAAATCGACTAGTCCATCCACACCATGGAGTACTACGCAGCTAGCATTCCAAGTGGGCATGCAATGGCTCCATCATAGCTCACTGCAGCCTCAAACTCCAGACAGAGTTCAAGCCATCCTCCTGCTTCAGCCACCCAAGTAGTTGGGACCAAAGGTGTGCACCACCATTTTTTATGTTTTGCAGAAACAGGGTCTTGCTATGTTGCCCAGACTACTCTCAAACTCCTGGGCTCAAGTGATCCCCTAAGATGGGTACATGGGATGTTTCCAATTTGCTGTAATACAAACAGTGACTTCAAAAACACCCTTGTGCAGAGGGCTGTATATGCACAGTAGCGTTTCCCAAAAGATGACCAAGCAGAGTATAAACTCATTTCTAATTTTGCTAAGTGAAATTGCCATTTTAACAAACTCTGGGGTTTTTATATGCCTAGAAGTGCTATACAATGCAGGCCTTTCCCGAGCTGGTGCCAAAACCACCCTCACTGCCAGCCCAGCCCCTAGCCTCTCCTGTGGCAGCCTCACCTCATCAAGTTTGGCATACCAGGTCCTGTATGCCTTATTCCCAAACCGAGAGGGCTGGTCCACTGGAGGAGTCTCATCAATCCACCTGTCCAGCGTGTTGAGAAGAGCAACTAGTTTCTCAATGGCCTGTGGAGGCAAAATAGAGGGGTCCAAGCCACGTTGACTAGTGGCTCCAGCTTAGCCACAGAGGGAAATCCACTACTGCCACAGAATGACCCCTCGGCATGGCCCCTACTGGCCACTCTCCCCCAACCCTCTTTCTTCCTCACTGTCCTGATTATGAAGGAGGGTCAGGGGAGCATGATGGGCTTTCCAGAGAGGGAAGAGCACTAGGTTGATGGGACAGGGACAGGGTGGCTTCAGTACCTGGTTTCTACAGGCAGCCTACCCATGGGCTGCTGCTGTAGACAAGCACAAACTCCAACCCTGACGACTTTATACAAAGACTGTATGGGAGCCTTTTGTTCAGTATCCAATACCTACTCGTCATAAAAAAAATAGAAATATAAACAGAAGGAAACGAAAATGACCAGTAATCCTGCCAGCCAGAAATACACTAAACATTTTAACATACCCTACCGTGTTGTCATCTTAGAGTGTTTTATATTGTTTAGCATGGTGGCCTGGATTCAAACCCCAGCTCAAACACCATTTAGTTGCTGTGAGACCTTGATCAAGTGACTAACTCTGAGCCTCTCAGTTTCTTGATCTAAAGAGCACAGTGCCTGGCACAGGGTGACGGTATATATTCATCACAGGACACATTCTGCTTTGCAGCCTGCTCCTTTTCCTCATGAACCTCATTCCACAGCTATATATAAACAGAATCTTATGATATTACTAAATGTATAACATTTCATCGTGCCACTGCATTATAATTTAATTCCTCACTGTTAAATGTTTGGATTATTTTCACCTGTTTCGCTACCTATTTCACACACAATGCAATGGTAAATCAGCTTACAACTCAATCTTTGTGGAAATGTCAAGTCATCATGTGCAAGGCAGCAGGGTTTGAGATCCCATCCCCCCCATACCTTTCCCACAGAAGACAGGGACCCAGAAGTAGAATTGGAGTCAGAGGTGTGGGCAGCACTGGCATATTAAATGTTACTCAATGAAGAAATAGGTGTGGCTGTCTATCCAAACCAAAGGTCAGCTAGAAGGTGCTCCTTCCAGGTATGGCTTGTAGAAATAGGCCAGCAGTAGGGCTGGTGGAAAACACAATGCAGAGGCTATCTGCGGTCAGTCAGTCCTGGATAGACAGTCCCTGCCAGGAAGTGGATCTTGCCTGTGTCTATGGAAACAAATGGTATAAGAAGAAACTTACAGAAAATCCTGGCACTGGGTAGGAACCAGCAGGGTGATGCCCACATGAGAAGGTGCACCTGGGAGGGCAAGACAGACCAGGCCTGCCATGTGAAAGACTCAGAGCTATTTATGTACTTGGGGAGAGGCAGCCTTAAGCTAATGAAATAGGCTGGCTGTGCCCCCAGCTATATATGTGAAACCGGCCCTGAGTGTTGCTCTCTCTCTTCTCCCTTTTATCTAGGCTTGAGGCACGGGAGGACAGGAAAAGTAGCCTGTAAGAGGAGAAATTTCCCTTTACACCTGGTTAAGGCAGAGGACCAGGATGGCATAAAGCTGCCTTGCTGAAATGTGAGAGCGCTGCCAGAGCCTGGCTTTGTGAAGAACCAGGAATGGCTGATAAGCACAGGCCAGACCTGACCCATGCAGCAACGGGGGCTTACAATGGATGGCACAGTCATCTTGGCCCCAGGAAGCACCAGTCAGCCCCAGATTCCCCAGGGATCTCAGTCTTAGGCGAAGCACTGAAGGGGAGAGAGAAGGCGAAGGTCATAGGAGCCAGGCCCCAGCTGCTAGCTCAGCTGGGCCAATGAATAATTCAAAGGTTCCCAGCTCCTCTTCTGGAGAGGGCTTTTTGAATGTAGAGGCTGCCTCTATTGTGTGGTGTGCTGGGAGAGAAGGGCTGGAAGAAAGGGAACTGTGGCTGGAACCCCTCTGAGGCACAAAGAACAACTCCACCTTTCCCATTCTCCCTAGGCCAGTGCTTCCTTTTTGGATTTCAGGGACCAGTAAAATCTTCCCTAAAATTTCACTGGCCATTTTTAAATTTTGCCCCCTTGTACGTTTAAAAAAAAGCAAACGGAACAACAACAAAAATAAACCTATCACATTTATTTTGCAAAAATGGAAAATCTTAACACCCATAAGAGGAGGAAAGGCATCATTTAATATAAGAGCTAGCTGGCCGGGTGCAGTGGCTCATGCCTGTAATTTCAACACTTTGGGAGGCCAAGGTGGGCAGATCACCCAAGGTCGGGAGTTTGAGACCAGCCTGACCAACATGGTGAAACCCCGTCTCTACTAACAATACAAAATTAGCCTGGCGTACTGGCACATGCCTGTAATCCCAGCTACAAGGGAGCTCAGGAGGCTGAGGCAGAAGTGTCGCTTGAACCTGGGAGGCGGAGGTTGTGGTGGGCCAAGATCACACCATTGCACTTCTGCCAGGGCAATAAGAGCAAAAAAAAGCAAAACTCCATCTCAAATAAATAAATAAATAAAAATAAGCTAGACTTTTTCTTTTTTTCCCAGATGGAGTCTCACACTCTTGCCCAGGCTGGAGTGCAGTGGCGTAATCTCAGCTCATGGCAACCTCTGCCTCCTAAATTCAAGCAATTCTCCTGCCTCAGCCTCCTGAGTAGCTGGAATTACAGGCACCTGCCACCACACCCAGCTATTTTCTTGTATTTTTAGTAGAGACAGGGTTTCACCATGTTGGCCAAGCTGGTCTCGAACTCCTGACTACATGATTCACCAGCCTCAACCTCCCAAAGTGCTGGGATTACAGGAGTGAGCCACCGTGCCCAGCCAAGAGCTAGCTTTCTATGCAACAACACTATTGAAAATTAGAACTGACTAATGCCTAATGGTAACAATAGCTAATAATAAAAGTATTTATTTAGTATGTATTAGGCACTATGCAAAAGAAAACCCTACTTGTGGAATCTCAGTGAATCTTCCCCAAGGGGCCATGAGTAGGTCTGCTGACTCTTACCATTCTACAGATGATGAAACAGAGGGTGAAAAATGACAAGATCACTGGTTCACAAGTGATGCAACTAGCCAGCCTAATTCCAGAACCCAAATGTGTAACCACACTGCAATCCTGTGAAAGAACAGCTCTTGAGCTAAGACAATACCTGGGCCAGGCATGGTGGCTCATGCCTGTAATCCCAACACTTTGGAAGGCCGAGGCAGGTAGATCACCTGATGTAGGGGGTTCGAGACCAGCCTGGCCAACATGGTGAAACCCTATCTCTATTAAAAATACAAAAAGTAGCCAGGTGTGGTGGCGGGCACTTGTAATCCCAGCTACTCGGGAGGCTAAGGCAGGAGAATCGCTTGAACCTGGGAGGCAGAGGTTGCAGAGATCACGCCATTGCACTCCAGCCTGGGTGACAAGAGTGAGACTCTGTCTCAAAAAAAAAAAAAAAAAAAACTGGCTGGTGTGGACGGCTACCATCAAAGTCATGGGCAATTAGGGAACTTGGCAGCTAAGGATTTGCTAGGGTAATTACAACCTTCCCCTTTAATTAGCCTTCCTACACGACATTCCTGGCCCACTGAGCACAGCTGAGCATCCCTCACCACAGGCTCAAGGAGTAAGCCCCTCTTTCCCCAGCCATCCTGCACCCAGACCCTCAGTAACAAAGCACTGAGTGAGTCCAAGAGGAACCCAAAAAACCACTGATGGGCCTGGCTCCCAAGGGAAGACTGTCTACCAGAAGCACAGGCCTGGTTCTCCTGAAGTGGACAGAACAGGACCTAGGCCACCCAGCAGCCAGACAGGCCCAGGAACAGGCAGCTCCACCAGTGACCAGGTATAAGGGCGAAGCGGGCAATGTCAGTCTTGGGGCAGGTGGAGAAACTGGGCCAGGGCAGAGCCACATCTTACCCAATAAGTCCAAGGCTGTGCCTAGAAAGCTAGGTAGGCCAAGGTACTGAGAGAGACCCTTCAGGACCTGGTGTCTGAGATAAGAGACTCAAGGTGGCTCTGGGCCAACTGGGACATGAACCCAAGAGGCTGCTGGAGGCCTAGGTCCTAGCCCTGGGAGACAGCATCTAGCAATAGCAAATAGCCAGTAAGGCCACACCTTCCCATCAGTATCTGCCTCCCCATAGCTCTTGCCCTCCCTACACAAACAAAACTATCTCTGAAACAACATCCAAAAAGCACCCACCAGGCAGTGTGAACCCAAACACAAAAAAACGAATGTGCCCTTTGACTCAGCATTTCCACATCTAAGAATGAATCCTTCAGAAACAAGGCCCAGAGATCTATGTGCAGGGACGTTCCGAGGAGCAATGTTCAGGGAGACAACCTAAAAGTCTGAAGTCAGGGGCCATTTAAATAAATGAGGGCCTGAGTTCGGTGGTTCACACCTGTCACCCCAGCACTTGGGGAGAACAAGGCAAGAGGATTACTTGAGCCCAGGAGTTTGAGACCAGCCTGAGCAACATAATGAGACCCTGTCTCTGTATTTTTTTTTAAAAAAGGCCAGGCATGGTGGCTCACACCTGTAATCCCAACACCTTAAGAGGCTGAAGCAGGTGGATCATGATGTCTAGAGATCGAGACTATCCTGGCCAACATGGTGAAACCCCATCTCTACTAATAATACAAAAATTAACTGGGCGTGGTGGCATGCACCTGTAATCCCAGCTACTCAGGAGGCTGAGGCAAGAGAATTGCTTGAAACTGGGACGCAGAGGTTGCAGTGAGCCAAGATCTCACCATTGCGTTCCAGCCTGGCAACAAAGCGAGACTCCATCTCAAAACAAAAACAAAAAACATTAAATCATTGAATAAATGAGGGCAGAGCTCACTGCAGGAGAAGCGCTCTTGCTCTCCTGGATGTGCGCTGTCAGTAGGGGCTGCCCTAGGAGCTGGGTTGAGAAACATAGGGAGAGGTCAGCTCTGCTGTGAATGTCATACACATGTCTATTACTTATCTCTCCAGTGAGCACGTTTACTTTTTTGTAATATTTTTTAATTTCAAAAGTTATATAAAACACCAATTACCAAAAATATTAGCTATAAAACAGCATATTTACCTTGATCTCGATTTATAAATATCCATCTATACACAGATTTTAAAAATTAGAAATATAGACACAAAAATGTGAAGTGCACACGTATTTGGGCAATCTTATTTCTGCACTGGCCCTGGGAGGGGACACTGGAGCTACTTTTGGAAAGGCTGCTGCAGCAGCTCCTCCTGGGCCTACCTCAGAGACTTTGTACTCGAAGGTCAGCTTCTTCCCCTTCACACCTTCGTTGAGGGTAAGGATGAACCCGATGTAGTCAGCATATGCCTACCAAACAGAGAGGAGAATGGGGATGGTGAGAGGGGTGGCAGGCCCCAACACCAACACCTGCCCCCAGCTCTACCACGTTACCAAAGAGCTCTAGCTTTCTACTTCTCCTGTCCCTGGCTCCCAACCCAGTAGCAGGAGAAGTAGAAAGACAATGACAAACACCCAACCCCTACCCTCCAGAAAAGCTGGCAAGCTGGTGACCACAGACAGTAACATGCTCATCTCTAGCCAGAGTGAACCAAGTACTCACTATTGCTGCCAGCAGTTTCTTTACACAACAGCAGTGTCTATAAGGTAGATGCTGTGTCTATAAGGTAGACGCTGCTGTCACCATCTTATAGATGAGGAAACCATAATTTCAAGAAAAGTGATCTGCCCAAGGTCTCCCAAGAGCAAGATCTTATTAGACATGGAGCTAGGACCAGCCAGCCTAATTTCAAAGCTGAGTGGGCACATGCTCGTCCATTATGCTCCACCACTAGGAGTTCGAGGAGTACCACCAAAGATCTCGCCCCCAGTAATCAGCCACAGGCAGGCCAGGCTCTCTAGCTGCAGTGCAGATGCCTGCCACAGACTGATCTCCCCACACACCCATCTCAGCTTCCAACTGGACACTCTCTTCCCTGCTGGGCTGAAGTTACATCCAACACAGGGATAAGAAAGCACTGAGGACCAGATGCTATGGCTCATGTCTGTAATCCCAGCACTTTGGGAGGCCAAGGCAGGAGGATCACTTGAGCCCAGGAGTTTGAGACCAGCCTGGGCAACATGATGAGACCCCATTGCTATAAAAATTAAAGTTTCCCGGGCATGGCGATACATGCCTGTGGTCCCAGCTACTCAGGTGGCTGAGGTGGGAGGATAGCTTGAGCCCAGGAGATGAAGGCTGTAGTGAGCTATGATCCTATCACTGCACTCCAGCCTGGGGGAAAGAGTGAGACTCTGTCTCAAAAAAAAAAAAAAAAAAAGTCCGGGCACAGTGGCTCATGCCTGTAATCCCAGCACTTTGGGAGGCCAAGGCAGGTGGATCAAGAGGTCAGGAGTTCAAGACCAACTGGCCAACGTGGTGAAACCCCATCTCTACTGAAAAATACAAAAATTAGCTGGGCATGGTGGCTCGTGCCTGTAGTCCCAGCTACTTGGGAGACTGAGGGAGGAGAATTGCTTGAACCGGGACCCAGGAGGCAGAGGTTGCAGTGAGCCGAGATCATGCCACTGCACTCCAGCCTGGGCTACAGAGCGAGGCTCCATCTCAAAAAATAATAATAAATAAATAAAAATAAATAAAATTTAAAAAATAGCACTGAGGTGCAGGCCCCTGAGAGGCAGTTGCTGGAAACAAGTGATGCCTATTTGGTTTTGTTTCTTCTTCATCTCTTTTTCCTCTCATTTTCTTCCTTTCTCCTTATCCAAGCCTTATGGATGCTGGGGTGTCTACAATAAGCCCCGAGACAGGCTCTGATATCTAGAAGGAAGCATTCCTATACCAGGATCCTCCTGCCAGCCATGGAATGACTGCCAGCAGGCCAGGCCTCTCCAAAGCAGCTCTCCCAGGCCAGGGCAAGTCTGAGCCCCTGTCCTGAAGGCAGCTACACTAGATCCCATGGATTCAGACAAAGAAGCAGGTTCTCAACTAGAACAATCTGGTGCCCAGAGAAGATCTGACAATACCTGGAGACAATGCTGGTTGTGACAACTGGGGAAAGGCGTGCTGCTGACATCTAGTGGGTAGAGGCCAGAGATATTACTAAATGTCCTACATGGCACAGGCCGATCCCCTATGATGAAGAATTATCTGCCCCCAAATGTCCATAGTCCTGATATTGAGGAATTCTGAGGTAAAGCAACCAAGATGACATAAGGACTGCAACCATGTCCTTTAAGCAGCTGAAGGGACCAAGCTGCACCCTAGGCTGAAGGGACTGTTGATCCTAGTGAAGACTCAGAATAAGACATGATAACCATTTCCAAACACTTAGAGGGCAGGCTTGTGAAAGAGGAACCAGACAGGCTTAGATGGCTCCAAGCCCCAGCAAGCACAAGGCATGGAAGCTGTGGGGTGTGGGTCTCCTGGAGAATCTGCCCGGCATACGAGGACCCCTGTGCCCAGCCTTCTGTATGAGCAATATTCTCCAGCCCAGCTCACCAGACTGGGAGCAGAAGCCTGACTAGAACTGACCCAAAGGCCTTCCCTGAGAAATTGAAATTGGCTTTCTTTTTCTCAAGTTTGTCTTTCCACAGCCTGTACCAGAAGCCTGAGGGGTACAAATGGTTATCTCCTGCCCATCATTTGGGCTGAGCAGCAGAGAAAGCCAGTGTGTGCCCAGTACTGTGGGTCCCAGCTCCTAGGTATTTGCAGGCTTAGCCATATCACTGGCTAAAGTTTCCATGAGATAGCCTCTTTTCCCCTTGAGGCACTGGCCACCACACTTGCTGTTACTTGCAGCCAAGAATCAAAGTGACTCACTCCATCATTTCGAACACTCACGTTCGGCCAATGCAGCAACACTTAAGGGGCAATGGCTTATAAGAACCAGGAGCAGAATGCTCTCGGGCTACCCAGGTGCCAGCGTGATAAAGCAGGCAGCCTTCCTGATAAAGCATCTCTGAGTACTGCCTCTAAAGAGAAGAGACAGCCAGCTCCCCTGTCACCTTGCTCCCTAGCTTCTGAAAACTCAGGCTCCAAGGGCCAGGAACTCACTGCCTCTCAGGCCAGAAAAACCCGTCTTTGAAAAAGCCCAAGTTTCTCACCACAGTTCCAACCTGAAAGTGCAGACACCACTGGTACCTGAGAACGCTTCCATTTGCCCATGTCTGGAACTGTGTGGATCTCCTTTTTTGGAATAATGAAGTTCTGAGTGGCTGCAGGGGCCTCCTCCAAAGAATCTTGACAAAGAAATGAAAAAGCAAATAGGTAACCAGAATTCTCCCCTACCACACACCAACACTGTTTTTTGTTTTTTTTTTTAATTGAGACGGAGTTTTGCTCTTGTTGCCCAGGCTGGAGTACAGTGGCATGATCTCGGCTCACTGCAACCTCCACCTCACAGATTCAAGTGATTCTCCTGCTTCAGCCTCTCGAGTAATTGGGATTACAGACATGCATCACCAAGCCCAGCTAATTTTTGTATTTTTAGTAAAGACGGAGTTTCACCATGTTGGCCAGGCTGGTCTCAAACTCCCCACCTCAGGTGATCCACCCGTCTCAGCCTCCGAAAGTACTGGGATTACAGGCGTGAGCCACCACACCTGTCCTCTCTCTCAATTTTAAACCAGGACTCCAACACCTGAGCCCTAGCGTAAACCAGACGCATACTTCCAGGATGGAGTAATCCCTTGTTAAGCTAAACCCACCAGCCTCCTGCCTGCCCTTCCTCAGTCTGGGGAGGAAAGAGAAGGGCAACACTAACAATTCCTTCAATAACCATACCCTCCCTTCCTTCTCCCCACCAGATCAGGATGGTTAGAAAAATAAAACCAAGCTGATGTTTTAGACATACATAGGCAATTCGCAGAAGAAAAAAAACATGAATTGCAACAAACATTTGGAATAAACTGGCAACCTCCTGAATAAGCACAGACATGTAAATTATATGTGATTTCTCTTCCTGGATAAGGTTGGCAAATTAAAAACACCTGGTTAGTCATAGCAGCTCATACCTAATCCCAGCTTTGGGAGGCCAAAGCAGGCAGATCACTTGAGGCTAGGGGTTCAAGACCAGCCTGGCCAACTTGGCAAAACCCCATCTTTACAAAAAATTTAAAAATTTGCTGGCCAGCACTGCCATGCACTTATAGTCCCAGCTTGAGAGGCTGAAGCAAGAAGATCACCTGAGCCCAGGAAGCAGAGGATGCAGTGAACTGAGATCACACCACTGCACTCCAGCCTGGATGACAGAGCAAGACTCTGTCTCAAAACAAAAAAAAAAAAAAAAAAAAAACAAAAAAAAAGAAATGAGAATGACATCGGACATTGATTCGGTGCGGCGGGTCAAAAAACTCTCCG
>CAUYQU010067052.1:0-26660 GCA_963574635.1 Cheracebus regulus | reverse complement strand
AACATTGTCTTGTACATAATAATACTGTGGAAATCCACAGATTTGGTTTACTTTTAAGAGAAATGCAAATCAAAACCACAGTGAGATACCATCTCACACCAGTTAGAATGGTGATCATTAAAAAATCTGGAGACAACAGATTCTAGAGAGGATGTAGAGAAATAGGAACACTCTTCCACAGTTGATGGGAGTGTAAATTAGTTCAACCATTGTGGAAGACAGTGTGGCAATTTCCCAAGGACTTATAAATAGAAATTCCATTTGACCCAGCAATCCCATTACTGGGTATATACCCAAAGAACTATAAATCATTCTACTATAAAGACACATGCACATTTATGTTCATTGCAGCCCTGTGTCCAATAGCAAAGACCTGGAACCAACCCAAATGTCCATCAATGATAGACTGGACAAAGAAAATGTGGTACATATACACCATAAAATACTATGCGGCCATAAAAAATGATGAGTTTGAGTCCTTTGTGGGACTTGAATGAATCTGGAAACCATCATTCTCAGCAAACTGACACAAGATCAGAAAGCCAAACACCACATGTTCTCACTTATAGGTGAGTGTTGAACAATGAGAACACATGGATTCAGGGAGAGGAGCATCACACACTGGGGGCAGTTGTGGGCGGTAGGGGAGAGACAGTAGGGGGTGGGGGGTGGGGATTGTGGGGAGGGATAACATGGGGAGAAATGCCAGATATAGTATGCACCTAAAGTAAAATTAAAAAAAGAAAAAAGCTAGTATACCACAGTGGAATGAGACAGAGACTCAAACAATGCCAACCAAAATGCATTAGATGTTGAAATCATCTGACAAGGATTTTAAAGGTACTCCTTAAATATTCTTCAACAATCAATTACAAATCTCTTAAAACAAATTAAAAAAAAACTAGAAAAGCATCAACAACAGAAGGTTTATAAGAGTCAAGTGAAAATTATATAACTGAAAATAAAAGTTTAAAAATGGCTGGATGGACAAAATATTACAGTCATGATGACAGATCATAGAATCAGTGGACTTGAAAACACATCAATAGCATTTGTTCAATCTAAACAACAGAGAAGAAAGAAACAAAAATCTTGAACAGTCTAAATAGTCAGTGAGACAATTAAAATGATGTACATTTGTATCAGAGTTGCAGAAGAAGAGAAGTATAAGTTTGTGGCTGAAAAAGTATTTGATTACATAAAATGGTTCAAAATTTCCCAAATATAGGATCAGAAATAAATCCACAGATTTGAGATATGGAGAGCACCCCAAGTAACATAAACTCATAGAAACTCATTCCATGCGCATCATATTTAAACTTCTGAAGTGACCAAAGAAGAATGATGCACTTCCCAGAAGAGAATACAATTTGAATAACAGCAGATTTCTCATTTGAAACAATGGAGGCCAGAAACAATGGCTCAACATTTTTCAAGTGTTTAAAAAGAAAAAAAAAAAAGAACTGTCAATTGAAAATCCTATATTGGTGAAAATAACCTTCAGGAATTAAGGGAAATAAAGATATTCTCAGATGAAGAAAAGGTACAAAGTCTTATTGCTAACAAATCTTTCCTTAGAAAAATCTAAAGAAAGATTTACCAACAAATGGAAAAAAATAAAAATAAAAAGAGAAGCCTGGGGCCTTCAGGAAAGAAAAAAGAATAATGGAATTTGTAAAAGTAGAAGCAAACATAATAGACTGTCTTTCTTATGAGTTTATTTGATAATGTTTTATGATTGTAGCAAAAGTTGTAACAATATCTTATATGGTGCTCAATGTATAAAAAAGACAAAGGAAATTTATGTAAAACGTGGAGAAGTAAAGGAACTTAAATGGAAGTCAGGTTTCTATATTTCTCACAAAGTGGTAATACATGAACACTAGTAGGCAGTAATCATTTACATATGTAAATAGCAATAAATAAAGCAACTGCTAGGAAAAATATGCAAACTGCCATGCTCAAAATTATTGTAAATAAATCAAAATAAAATTCTCAAAAATGTTCCAGTAACAGACTCAAGAAAAAAAGAAACCCAGAAGATTAAACCGAAGCAATTGATACAATAACAAATGTATGTCTGAGATATCAATAATTATATCTTGTAAATGGCCTAAAACAACAATTAAAAGAAATAGATTGTCAGAGTGGATGAAATAAACACAACCCAGCCATATGCTTTATACAAGAAACTCAAGGTTCAAACATGTCATGAGTAGGTTGAAAGTAAAATGAGGGGGGACGATATATAATGCAAACATTAATCAAAGAATAAAATGTATGTCTATGTTAATATCACACAAAGACAATTTCAGAGTAAAGAAAATTATTATCAATAAACACGACATTGCCTAAAGATAAAAATAGTTCCATCAGCTGGGCATGGTGACTCAAGCCTGTAATCCCAGCACTTTGGGAGGCAGAGGCAAGCTGATCTCCCGATGTCAGGAGTTCGAGACCAGCCTGTCCAATGTGGCGAAACTCGGTGTCTACTAAAAACACACAAAAATTTAGTAGATCATGGTGATGAGGGCCTGTAGTCCCAGCTACTCAAGAGGCTGAGGCAGGATAATCGCTTGAACCTGGCAGGCAGAGATTGCAGTGAGCTGAGATAGTGCCACTGCACTCCAGCTTGGATGACAGAGTGAGACTCCATCTCAAAGAGAAAAAAGTAGATCCACCCACCAAGAACATGTAATTATCCCAAATGTATATGCACCAAACAATAGAGCTTCAAAATTCATGGAACAAAACACTGGTAGACTTGAAAGGAGACACAGACAAATCTTCATGCATAGTTGGAGACTTCAACACTCCTCTCTCAGGAACTGCAGAACTACTAGAGAGAAAACCAGCAAGGACATGGAAGACTTGGACAACACTGAGGTATCAAAATCTAATAGACATTTGTTGAACACTCCATTCAACAACAGGAGAACATATATTCTTTTTAACTGCCCATTCACCAATATAGATCATATTCTAGTCATAAAACAGATCTTAATGATATAAAACAGTAATCAAAATAATACAGAGCAAGTTCCCTAGCATTAAGATAATTAAATTAGAAATAAAAACAAAAAAGACAAAAGGAAAACTCTAAAAACTTATTAAAGCAACACAATTCTAAGAATTATCAGGGGAAACTATCAAAAAATATGCATAGAATGAAATTCAAGTATGGTGTATCAAAATCTGTGAAAGGCAGCTAAAGCAGTGCTGAAAGGGAGACATATATTACTGAATAATTACATTAGAGAAGAATAACAACCTCATGTCAACAATGTACATTTTTACCTCAAAGCTAGAAAAAGAAGAACAAAATAAACTCAAAGGACGAGAAAAGAAAAAATAAAGACAGGCAGAAATGAAAGCATTTGGAAAACAGGAAAACATAGCAGAGAAAATCAGCAAGTCAAAAAGTTTGTTCTAAAATTTCAAAAAAAAGATAAAGCTTTAGTAATATTGACAAAGATTGTTTTAAAAAAGCAAAATACCAATATTAAAATAAAATAAAAGCTATCACAACAGATTCTGTAGACATCAAAAGGGTAACTCGTGAATACTATGAACAAATTCTAGCTTGCAAACTAGACAACTTAGAAGATAAGGACCAATTAATAAAGAAACTCCATAGATCACCTAAGCTCAGTCAAAATGAAAAGATAACTTGAATAGTCCTATAACCATCACACTAATTGAATTTGTAATTACCCCTGTCCTCTAAGTTTTCAGTTCTAGATGATATCCCTGCAGAATTTTGCCAACCATTTAAAAGAATTAATATTTTGTACCACCTATTCTGGAAAATAGAAGGAACCCTTCCCTACTCATTTTATGTAGTCAGAATTATCCTGTTGTCAAGACAAACAGCACACAAACACACACAGATGAATGCATACACTCAGGCACCAGTGCACACACACGCACACCCGTGGAGAACAATATCTCTCAAGACTGTATATGCAAAAATCCTTAGTAAAATTTTACCATACCTAACCCATTAATGTATGCACAGTCCTGTACCTTCTACCAGTGGAATATATTTCAGATATGCAATACTAATTCAATATTTTTTAAAAACTGTAATTGATCATATTAACAGGGTAAAGAAAAAAACGTAATCATATCGATTGATGAGAAAAAAAACATTTGCCAAGACTCACAACTCAGTCATCATGAAAACTCTAATTATACTAGGAAGAGAGAAAACCTTTCTTAAGTTCAGCACACTTACAGAAATCTGTAGCTAACATTATACCTGATAGTAAAAGACTGAATGCTTTTTATTTCAAATTGGGAAGGGGATGAGGATGTCATGTCTCATCACGCAGATTAAACATGGTTCCAGAAGATTTTGCCATTAAAGTAAGTCATAGGAAAGAAATAAACAGCATAAAAACAGAAGAGATGAAATAAAATGTTCTTGATTTGCAGACATGATTGCCTACATAGAATATACTAAGGAATTTTATAATATCAACAACAGTGAATTCCCCAGAATTAATAAATGAGTTCAGCAAGGTCACAAGATACGAGACAAACATGCAAAACAAAATTCCATTTTTATATACTGACAATGAAAAAATAAAAATGCATGTCAAATGCAATACTTTCTCAAAAAATGAAATACTGAGGTATAAATAGGATAAAACATGTACAAGGTTTGTGTGATGAAAATTACAAAATGCTGATGACAGAAACCAAACACCTAAGTGCTTTATGAAACCCATAATGCCCCAGAACTGGAAGACTTAATATCATACAGAAGGCAATTCTCCCTACATTGATATGTAGCTTTAACACAATTTCTATCAAAATTCTAGTAAGGTGCTTTGAGGATAGAGACAAACATGCTCTAAAATTAATATGGGAAGGGAAACACTCTAAATATCCAGAACATCAGCTGAAAAAGGTAAAGTGGAAATTGCTTTCCTGATATTAAGACTTGTTGCGTAACTACAATAATCAAGACATTGTGGTGCTGGCGAAGGGACAGACACAGATCAATGAGAAAGAACAGAAAATCCAGAATTAGATCCACACAAACATGTCCCATTCATTTTTGGCAAAGGAACAAAAACAACTCTGTTGAGGAGGAATGGCCTTCTCAATAACTGTTGCTAGGGTTACTGGATATCCATATGCAAAAAAAGGAAATGTGAGCTACCCTTTATATCTTATACAAAATTAAACTTCATACCTTATATAAAATTAAAGCAAAATGGATCACCATGCCTAAATGTAAAGCAGAAACCTGTAAAACTTTTAGAATAAAACATAGGAGATATTAAGCCTGAAGCCAAATGCACAATGCATAAGAGGAAAAATAAATTGGATCTAATCAAAATTAAAAACGGACTCTGTAAGACCCTGTTACAAATTACAGATTGGAAGAAAATATTTGCCAATTATGTATCCAAGAAAGGACTCATGTCTAGAATATATTTTAAAAATCCTCTCAAATTCAGTAGTAAAACACAATTCAAAAGCAAAGGGGCAAAGTAATGTACAGACATTTCACTCAAGAGATTATACAAATGCCACATAGGCACATAAAAATATGTTCAACATCATTACCATTAGATAAGTGCACATTAAAACTAAAATGAGGTATTAATACATACCATCAGAATGGCTAAAATAAAAAAATAAATAACACTAAGTGCTGGTGAGGATGCAGGAATACTGGGTCTCTTATACATTACTGATGAGAATGTAAAATAGTAAAACCACTCTGGAAAATAGTTTATAAGTTTCTTTCAAAATTAAAAACAAGCTTTCCATAATACCCAGCAATTGGTCTCTTGGCATACATCCTAGTAAGTGAAAAGTTATTTTCAGGCAGAAGCTTATAAACCAATATTAATAACAATTTTATTTGTAAGTAGCCCCAACCCTGAAACTACCTAAATGTCCTTCAGTAGATGAATGGTAAAATTTATTGTATTAATAGTACATTTTTACCATGAAATGACACTCAGCCAAAAAGGAGCAAAATACTGACACACATGACTCTGTGGATAAACCTCATAGAAGATATGCTGAGGGAGAGAAAAGTCAATCTCAAAATCATACTAACTGTAGGATTCCTTATATAGGACATTCATGAAACAACAAGGTTGCAGATATGAACAATAGAGTAGTGGTTGTCAAGGGCTGTGTGGAGGGGCAGGGTGCATGTAGCTATGTAGGGTACCATGAGGGAGAATTGTGCTGATTTTACAGTTAAGTATGCTGATTGTGGTGGTGATTACACAAAGCTTCACATTTGACAAAATGGCACTGAGCTACATACACACAAATCCATATAACTGGTGAAATCTGAATAAGCTCGATGGTTTGCATCATGTTAATTTCCTGGTTGGGATATTGTGCTATGGTTTTGCAAGATGTTAACATTGCGAGAGTCTGGGTGAAGGGTATCTAAGGTCTCTCTGGACATTCTTTTGCACTTTCTTGTGAAATGATATTTATTTCAAAATAAATGGTTTTTTAAAAATGTAACAAAGGCTATAGTGTGACTATTTCTAAAGGCATTTCACTACTCTCATATTTAGTATGACTCAAATTGTTTCATATGAGAAGAAATGGTGATTTTACTTTTTTTACAAAGCTCTGTGCATGTTGTTCCTTGTTGGAATGGTTAAGAACATGAGGTGGGAGGTAGGGTGCCAACACTGGTCTACTATCTCATTTTAAACCTGTCTACTACGATGCTCCCTTTGGGTCCCAAACACCAAGCCAGAAGGCACAGGTCCTTATTGATGTATTTTCCATATCTTCTCGATGACTCTATTCTCCAGCATATCTGCTAGTTGAGCACGTGCCTTAATATCAGTTGTATTTGTCCCCTTGCCAATCCCTTGGCCTGCTATCTCCAAGTAAGAAGTTCTGATATTGAGGCTTGCTCACGTAGGTGGCTGCACACTTTGCTTTCACTGCCCACAGACTCTTCACTGAAATGCCATTTATCACCTTCCCCTATGCTTTCACTTGGCCCTGTCCACCTAATCGTAAGGAGTCTATTTCTCTTTTGTGGAAATAGAGAAAATGATATGGGGCAGAACCTTTTGAAGAGCACATTAGTAAATCTGAATTTTATCAGATAGCAAATGGAGAACTCTTTGAAGAGGAGAAGCACAAGAAAAGTCCTATGAGAATGTGACTGCGGGGCAACAGGCGGAGTGACTTCATTTTCTGGAGACCTTCTCAGTGCCAAGTATGTTATCTTGGCACTTATAGCAAACCCAAAGAGAAGCTCTGTGTGTGTGTGGGGGGGGGGGGGGTGTGTTTATGCATGCATTCAGGAGCTCACTGCTTTCATGTAATTTGCTCAAAATTTCTGAGTTTCCCATTGGCTATGATAGTAATTTACCACCGCCAAACGAAAGTAAGCACTGACTCTGCCTCTCATGCAGATTTGGCTGGTGGTGGGGGTAGATCTGTACTCTGTTGCAGGTGGGATAGATGCTGCTACTGCTCTCGACTGGGCTCACTCCTTCAGTGGGCCAGCCCAGGCATGTTCTCTGGGTGGCCTGGGTGGGCCTTCAACATTTGATTTTTGTTGTATGTTATTGTTTTTGTTTTTAATAGCAATGACACAGAAGCAAGAGAGAGTGAAACACATACACACTTTGTCAAGACTTGACTTTTGTCAACTTTGCCACTGTCTCTTTTCTCACATGGCCAAGCCCAGAGTGACGGAGTGAGAGGAAGGGGGCTATAAAGTCTCATGGCCACATGTGCAGATGCCAGGAGGCCATGGATGTGATCAGTAGACCTCAATTATTGAGAAGAGAAACTGAAACCCTAATCTTCTGGGCCCCTAGATCTATGGGTAGTACCCCTGATGACACTGCCTCTCTAGAAATAATACTTTGGATGCACAGCTATACATTCATAAAACACATAATTGATGACCATTAAAATTACAACCAGAACCCAAGCTGCTGAGAACTAAACACTGCTCTACCTGTCACAGTGTGGAAGGGTTAGGAACACAGCTCCAGCAGCCTGAGGAGCCATGAGGAGCCACACGCCCTGCCCTCCCTCCAGCCCTGATACTGCACTACAGCTTCAGAATTCTGGTTATAATTTCGTTTCTTTTCTTATGTCCCCGAGACACCTCCACATCTTAAAGACTGTCTGAGAACTCTGAAACTCAAGTCAGAATGAAGCCCACTCTTGGAATCCATCAGAGGCAGCTGAGATGCAAATGGCATTAACTGAATTCCTTTAGACATGTCAAAAGAAATCTTGTCTCTCAGGTAGATAAAAATTAATGAGACATCCAGGATGCTTTTATCTAATTTATTCTATGAAGCAATGCTGGGATCTTCCTGGGGACTGTAATATTTAAAGTTACATTTCATTATGAAGCCTTGTAGAAGATCTGCAAATTACATTTGTTTAATTCCACAGCTATGAAATGCCAGGCACTTGATGCCTTTGAATATTGGCTCTGAGTGACTTTGAAAACTTGAAATATCTTGCTTAATTTTCTCCAGTGTTTAACTTTTCAACGAATAAGTGTTGATAGAACAAGGACCCCTGATAATAGGTGCCAGATCGGATGGAGAAGCAATTCTCCTCTGAATCCTCAGAGCCTAATTTCCTGATAGCCGTTCCCTGCAGCACTCCAATTTGCATGGTAGGCTTTTGTTCCCATAGTGTATATCCTTCCCTTAAAGTGACCTAGGACTAGCCAGAGGTCTGCCCTCCATGAGAATGGAAAGGTGTCCAGTTTTCAATTCATGGTCAACAAGCGTTTATGAACTCACAATCTGAGGCAGACGTTGTGGCAGAAGTAGGGTGTGAAGGTTCACGTGCTGCACACCTGCTTGGGTCCGCTCCGGGTTCAGGATGCAGGTGTGCTCACTAGCATGTGCCATGAAATACCAGGAGAGTGCGGGGAGGGTTGAGGGAGGGCGAGTTCTGTTCTTCCTGTGCCTTGCCTACCACCTTTTTTAGGGGAACCTCTACTATCCCTGAAGCCTCCACCCTCAGGGATGGCTCAGGTGAGTCCATGAAGCGCTGGCTCAGGTGAGTCCATAAAGTGCTGGCTCAGGTGAGTCCATGAAGCGTTGGCTCAGAGTTTAACCCTGTGAGCCCACCCAGCTCACTTCAGGGCTTTTGGGAGCCCAGTAACTTCACAGCCCCTGTGTGTGCCTCAGTATCTTTGCACGGCTGGTCCCTCAGTCTGAAAGCCCTCCCCAGCCATCCATCCTCACTGTAACCCCCTACTCCCCTTTTAAGATCTGGCCTAGATGTCCAGTCCTCTGACAAGTGGAGCCAGTCACCCTCTCTCCAGGAGTGACAACTCCTTCCCCAAGTTCTCAGAGCACCCAGGACCAACCTTACCCATAGTCTCCAGCATAAGGCCAGACTGCCAAGAAAGCGGCTGCCAGGGCCTTCTCACATTCATAGCCAGAAACCTCATACAAAGCGTGTCATCAGTGCTGAAAGGTGACTGTGAAATTCAATCATGTGATTTTTTGTTTTTGCTTCCATCTGCCTCACTAGATTCTAAACAGAGACTACATCCAACCTCTCATTTTATTCCCCATGTCTAATACAGGTCCTGGTCCAGAATGGAGGCCTGGTAAAGGCAGGCCTCTGCATTTGTTTAAACAAATGAATGAATAATGAAAATGCACTCCCCACAGTGATATTCTCCATATAGCTCCCTTCTGGGCCATGTCAAAGAGCCTTTTCCTCTCCTGAAAGCTTCAGAATTTATAAGATGCCCTTCATGTCCTTGCCAGGGACCCAGATGATAGGAGAGCCTCCAGCTCCTATGAAGCCTTCCTGAGCTCCCAGCAGGTTGGACCCTGGGCTCCACAGCCCTTATCTCTGTCTGAACAGCTTGTTTCTGTGTCAGGCTGCCTGCTCTGCCAACAGCCGCCTTCAGTGCAGGCACTACCCAGTACATCATGGCGAGTGGTACCCTCTCTGGCTCAGTGGAGCAGTGAGCCCTGGGCAGACAGGGAAGGCTCAGCCCCGTGGCCTCAGGGTTGACAGGGGGGATGGGGAGGCTGCGATTCGGCTGTGAGCATTGATTCCCTCCCTCTGCCAGAGCGGAAGGCGTGGCATTGGGGAGTTTAAGAGGTTCTAGTACTAGCACAGCTTATTTCTCACACATGGAAATGGCACTGAGAACAAAACTGTACTTCTACAGCCTTTCCTACATCACACCTTTTTCTGAACTGAAAATGAGAACACAGGGCAGGATCAGAGGTGATATGACAGCATGTTGGGCTGTGGACAGTTTACCTGCCAGGCTGACCTCACTCAGGCGGATGGTGAAAGTTTGGGGTAGGTGGAGCTGCCCTGAATCTGTGCATGCAGGTGGACCATGGTTGACTGTGGCCTGGGGAACACTTTAAAATTCAATGTGTCCCCACACCCTAGATAAGGCATTCCAGGAGAGCATGGGGTGTGAGTGGAGCGCCTGAGGTGTCCTGCCCCTCCCCACACTGTGCTGCCTCCAGGAGTGTGAGTGGCCTGCAATGGGTGGGAGCCACAGCACCAAGAGAAAATCGAGAAGTGGCTGCCTTGAGGGAGGGCCATCCGCCATCTGTGTGGTGGACTGTGATCCTTACTGTCATTCATCCATGCCAGAGCCCTGCCTCCTGCACCCGACAGCCTGAGCCCACCATGGATCCACTGGAATCCTGCTAGCACAGCGGATATACCTGAGTCTCTGTTCATGCTGGTGACACAGTGCCACCCTCCTGGGGCAAGCCCCTCCCAGCCCTAGAGTGATTACGCAAAGGTGCACACATGGGCAGCCTCACACATGGGCAGCCTCAGCGGCACACCCTCCAGGTACAAGTGCTGGAAGGACATTCGTGGCAGCAAAGGCGGTGTGCCCTCAAGAAATACGCATAGCTGGTGCCTAAACCAGCAGCTCTTGACAGCATCTGTGGGGTATGAGGCTGAATTCTCAGCACGGGGCTAAGCCTGTGACATACTTTCAACTGCTTAATTATCATAGCAGCCCTGCAGGGTAGGCAATGCTAGCTCTATTTTTGAACTGAAGCAGCTGAGGTTTAGAAATGCTAAGTGACTTGCCCAAGGTCACACAGAGAATGTGAGGCTGCAGCAAAGCTGGGCTGGAGGCTGCTCCACTCTGAACCTCTCTTCTCTCCCCTGACAAGCCAGGGGCCCCGTCAGGGAACTCTGCTTGTCTTCTAGAACACAAGGCTGGACACAGGGTGAGGACTGTACACCCAAGACTCAGGAAGGCGTGATGGAGCCATGTTGCCATTATGCTATTAAACATTAAACACACACACTTTCCATTAAGGAAAAACAACAAAAAAATTGCATAGCAGTCTAGAAAATGCTTCAGGAAAGCACATTTTGCTCCGTATCTCCAGATCAGAGGATAAAAGACCACACCATGCTTTTGAAAAGGCAGGTGCAGATGAGGTGAATACAGTGATCAAGGGCAAGTCCCCACTGGCTGGGGAAGACCCTTGCTCAGATGCACGCAGTGTCTTGCATCTTGCACTGAGAAAAGAAGAGCACACAGCCACTAGGATGTTGTCACCAAATCAGCATCATCAGAGCCAGTAAATGTCAACATTGCCAACAAGACTAAGGCTGCAGAGCACACATCCATTTCAGTTTCCTTTCTTGGCCAGGGTGGGTTTTGGAAAAAGAGATGGTGCCTTCTGCCTTGTGTCCAGCCTGGCCACAGCTCTCATCAGAGGTGTGGGTACAAGTTGGGTATGACTGGAGAATGAACAGGTTGTTAGGACCCCTCTGTTCCGGCTCCAGCCTCTCCCTTGCCTCCTGGCACCATTTCTGTGGATTCACTACTCCATTGATGATGCTTCCTCCTTTTTAGAGGTGAAGCTTCACACTATTTCCTTAGATATAGTGATTTTTTTTTTAATGAGACTGATTGTTAGTAATTATGAATGATACACAATCATGCGTCGCTTAGTGACAGGGATACGTTCTGAGAGATGCATCCTTAGCCCATCTCACCATCGCTGTGTGAACATCACAGAGGCACTACACACACCTGGCTGGCACAGCCTCCCACACACCCGGGCTATGCGGTGAGCCGCCCACTCCTCAGCTACACGCCTGTAAGAAGAGGTGGTGCACATTGCCTTCTGCTCAGGATTGCTGCATCGGGAGCTGTGTGTTTGAGCTCAAATTCCAACCTGCTGGCAAAGCTGGGTGACCTTGGGCAAGTCACTTAAACTCTGTTGAAGCAGTTTGTTTGTAAAACAGGGACACTGGTAGCCCTACTTCTAGGACTGTTCTGAAAATTAAGCTACTTGTGTAGAGCATTTGGAATAAACCTGATGTATATATTAGTGGTTTTATTATCCTTTATAATGGCAAATTATTGAATCATTAACACAGCATTTGCTCACCTTTTATGGGACACTCATATTCCTCATTCTGCTAAGAAGGATCGCCTGAGGCACCATGGTGCTATCCAGCAGTCCTTGCGTCTCCTTTTACCTCCGGCCCTGGTGCTGTTTCTGCAGCCACAAAGCTACTTAATTTGCATGAGGCCCAGTCCCTCTTATTAACCTCTTCTGACAGATGCAGCAGCTGGGGCAGCCAGTGCGACCCTCAGTGGCACTTGGTGGGAAGGGACAATTCCCAGTGAAATTTCCGGAATCCCAGACTCTTTGCTGTTACACCATGCTGCCTCCTTTTTGCCTTCTTAGGAATAAGTCACCTTAATTCCCCCCAGTGAACTGCCCTGTGTGCACCTGCCCCATCCCTACACTGTGCTGTGGACATGCTGAGGACAGGCACATTCCAGAGAGGTTCAATGAAACATGAAACCTCGAAATTACAGAGCACCCGACACTGTGGAGGGCTGAGCTCTGGGTGGGTGTGGGGGACTTGGGGGCTGTGTGGCCAGAGTCGGGCTAAGTGAGCCAAAAGGAATCTTTCCGACCAGCACAGCTGAAGGAAGCTGCAGGTGAGGAGGAAAAGTAGAGGATGCTCTGGGGCTGGGTGTGATGGCTCATGCCTGTAATCACAGCACTTTGGGAGGCCAAGGTGGGCGGATCACAAGCTCAGAAGTTCGAGACCAGCCTGGCCAATATGGTGAAACCCTGTCTGTATTTAATAAAATACAAAAATTAGCTGGGCGTGATGGTGCATGCCTGTAGTCCCAGTTACTCAGGAGGCTGAGGGAGGAGAATTGCTTGAACCCAGGAGCAGAGGCTGCAGTGAGCTGAGATCATGCCACTGCACTCCAGCCTGGGCAACAGAGCAAAACTCTGTCTCAGAAAAAAAAAAGAGAGAGAGAGAGTGAGAGAGGATGCTTTGGATGCCTTTCATGCTCTCCCAGAGCTGAATCCAGCCTAACAGGCATTTCAGGGCACCTGCTATGTCAGTGGTTAAATGCAGCCACAAGGGGACAGCGAGCGGCCCACAAAGCCCTTAGGAAGGCACAGTGCAGTCGGGGAGCAGACAGGCTTGCACAAGGAACATGTGGCAACCTGAGCGTGCATGGCGAGGCCCCGGGCAGCCTGGCGGGATGTGGGGCTTCCTGGAGCACTGTGTGAAGAACTGATTGTGGGGAAGAAGGGGAGTGAGATAAGGGGAGGGGGGCTGCCAGAGGTAGCGGGCTGTTAAGTGCATGCAGAAACCCCATGGACTGGTCAGAGAATAGGAAGACTTGGGGACTGGCCAGAGAGGGTAGAAGTGCACCCGTCTCTGGTTTTGAGCTTGGGTGGCTGAGAGGTGCCACCTTTGGCAACAGCAGGGACCCCTGGGAGGCCAGTTGGCTGGGGCCGCCAACACCCAACGTCAGACAGGTCATGGTGAGGCCTGTTAGGCGGTTGGAAATCCAGGACTTGCAAGTGTTTCGGGGCTGAAGAAGAGCTCGCGTGCAGCTGGGCCTGCTGCTGTCTTGTCCTGCTGAGAGGTCTGCTGGTCAGATGCGTCATGGGCATTGAGCATGGCCAGGAGAGAGCTGCCCTTCACGACTCAGCCCTGTGCCTACTGCCCACCTTGCCTGCTGCAGCTGACTGCTCCAAACACAGGCCCTGTCCCTGGCCCAGTCCTGCCACTTCAAACTTGGGAACTTGAAAGCAAATGGATAGATCCTACCTTGACAAGGACGTTGTAAGATGTAAAACAGGCGGATGTTGTTGGCAGCTCTGATTTTACAAATTTGACTGCATAGAGAAAACTTATCATCAGTGAAGGAAAGTAAGGTGGCATTTGGAGACAGTGAGTGTGCGAGGCTGAACTATGATGTGGAGACACCCGCCTGCCACCGCCGCCTGGGGCCAGGGGTGCTGGGGGAGAGTCCTGGCTCTGGCCATGTCCTCCGTGTTGAAGCTTCTTCAGATTTTGCAGACCATACATCCCATTCTCATCTCAGTCTAATGAGAAAAATCGATTTGTATATCACTTTCACAAATCCCTACTGTGTCCTGGTTCCATACGCTCAGAGGTGTTCAGCAGTTTGCAGGACTGCAGGCTGTGTGGCAGAGCCTGGCTCAGTTCAGATCCACCTGGCCATGTATTCTCCAAGTTTGTTTGTATTACCTGCTGTACCAAGCTGTCGGCAAACCTCAGTGACTTAATCTAATAGAACTTCTCCCTCACTCAGGCAAAGTCCACAGTGGCTGCTCCTGGACAGACAGTCCTCCCTCAGGCTGCACACCCTGAGGTCTTGCCATTTTGTGGGTTTTAGGTTCTCGTGGCATCACCCAGCTGCCGGTGGGGAAAGACGGATGGATGGAGGGTTCCCCTCACCCAGTGCTCAGCAGCCTCAGCTGGCAAGTGATGTACGGCATCTCTACAGGTGCCCCATCAACAACACCCAGCCATGTGGTCATGCCTGATGCAGAGAGCCAGGAGGCCAGCGCTTGGCTAGCAAACCCAGCCAGCCACAGCTGTGTACTGTGGAAGAGAAGCATCAATCCAGACGCGAGGCCAGGCCCTCTCCAAGACACCATTATCCAATGGAGAGTCAAAGGGTTGAGCCCAATGCACCCTGTTGGAAAGACCTAAGGTTCATGTCTGATGACAGCTGAGCATTGTGGAGAGAGAAGAGCCGAACCCCAGGATACTCTTTTCCATCACAGAATCTGGTCTGTATGGGACAGGTGGAGGGACGTGGGCACCAGTGCACACCTCTGAGCACCATGCTTCCTCTCCTAGTGAGGAGAATCAGGGCAACCAGGAGTAAAGGTGGGAAGAAACCCACGCAGAATCCCAGAGCAGGGCATAGGGATGGAATATGAACCCTGCCCTCTAGGTCTGGGGGTGAAAGTGACAGGTCGGGGACGGTGCTTTTATCTTTTGGCTTGTGAGCCCTGTCTGTCGGGATACCGCTACAAAGAAGTTAGAGACTTGCAGTGGCTCGTCATATGGGATCTTACAAGTGCCGGGAGAGCCCAGGGTAGGCCTTGCGGGTGTGGCAGCAGTATGAAATTTGCACACACTTCCAAGGTGGGCTGGAACAGGATCACACAGCTTTTAGAGAGGCACCCTAAAAGCTGGCACCTGCCCCCCTCACATCCTCCCATCCCCCCAACACACACAACTGCCAGCATTCTGCGTCTATAGATGGAAACCTTTGCCTTCGAGTGCTGCAAATATGAGACTTAATATGTGTAAAAATAAAATGAAGGTGCAGGGCCTTTCCTGAAAGGCTTGTTTGCTTTTCCTTGCACAGAGGAGTGGAGTCCTGCTCTAATGACGCTGAACAAGTCCTTTACCTGGAAATAACGTAAAGTTGCTGCTTTCCGAGGACCTCAGCCTCTATTTACAATACAATTAGCATAGTAATCAAAAGCAGTCAACGAAACATAAAAAAAACTATTACTCATGGCTTTAAACTTAGTCATAAAATAACACAACTTTAGAAATAGTGACAAATCCTGTTTTCCCAGGTAAACTTTCAGGAATGCTATCTTTTGTGAGGCTTTGAAGTAAGAAAAAAATAATCAATTTATCTCTGTCTGAGACCTTAGCTTATAAACATCTGCTGATGGCAAAAAGCCAAGATAACTATTACAAGGTTTCCACTAAAGCAGAAACATTTTTCATGCTATTCAGAAAGAGGAAAGGTTGATTTATTTATTTATGGGGTAAAGATCCATAAAAATATATGTTTTCTTTTTCCTTCAGCCACAATTTGGCTCTTGAAATGCTCATAAAAATGATGGGCAGCATTGAGTCAAGGCTGCTGGAGCGCCTCCTCCACATCCCCACAGGCGTCCACTCTGGAGCAGGACCCAGCGATTGCACCAGCAGGAAGGGACAAGCCATGCAGGCCAGAGCCTCCCCCACTGCACAACGGGGCTGACGGGTGGCTCAGCTCGCCTGGGGCTGCTCCGGGTCAGGAAGGCGCAGGCAGGTGCTAACAAATCTTATGAAGACTCATAATGGGGAGCAGCAGGTTCCACGTGGTGACCACTCAGTTCTATGGACAGAGGTGCTAGCTTTGAAGCCTAGCTGCATGTCAAGCCCAGTCTAGTGAGGTAGGAGAATTGTTTCTAGACCTCGGATGAGACAATGCACTTGGAGTGCTGAAGTTGCTTGCCCAGTGCCACTGGCAAGTAGGATACTGACTCCACATTTCATGCTCCTTCCACTGCATCATGCATCACCTGGAATGGGACCTGAAAGTGCTCTTCTTCTGGCTGGTTACTTTCTCTGAGGCAGAGACAGTCACCAAGTCCCAAGATAGCATCCAAGACAAGATAAG
Organism: Cheracebus regulus; assembly: GCA_963574635.1. NCBI lineage: Eukaryota > Metazoa > Chordata > Mammalia > Primates > Pitheciidae > Cheracebus > Cheracebus regulus. Next base: position 9,946 of record CAUYQU010067052.1, on the reverse strand, counting down.
TATAACCCAAATGCCTCTCCTCATTACACTAACCATCAAAAGATGGCACTCACCATGGCTTAATTTTAGGTTTGATTCATCTATAGTGTGCTGGCTTCATGGATTTTTCCCTCCTGCCTTTAAAATACTGTAGATGAAAGATCAGCTTCTAGGTAAGCTGCTCTTTTGACTCTCCATTTTCTGTCTCCACAGTTGCTCTGGCTGGAATGCAGTATCCATCCTGCTCTAAGCAGATCAATGTAACATCAACACTAGCCACTCAAACCTGAAGATTTAGTGTGTAAGCGGAGTGCTGGAGGGAGGTAATCTTGATTTCCTGCCATGCCTTCCATTAGACGTGGTGAAAAAAAATTCTGAATTCTAGCACACCAAGATCAATTACACCAGCACACCTAGCTTCGTTAATTATACCAGCACACCTAGCTTCATTAATTATATCAGCACACCTAGCTCAATTAATTACACTGGCATACCTAGCTAAATTAGAGGAACATAGTTCAGAGTATACACCTGCATTCACTGCATTTACAAATTTAAATAGACTATATAGTAAGCTATGATAAAACTACAGTTGGCCTTCCTCTCCTCACTAGCAGAACTCATTCTGGAAAATAACAGATAAAAACAGAAATTGCAGTACTATGAGAAACTTCATTTTACCTGAAAGGATGGTCTATTTTCAATTATTATCTTCAAGAAATAGGATGTAAAATAAGAGAGATCATTTTTGTACTATCACAAAAAATGTTGTTTTAAAAACATGAAAACTATAAAATGATATCCCTCATGAGTATAGAGTCCAAAATTCTGAACAAAATTGTATCAAATGGAATCAAAATTCTGAACAAAATTGTATCAAATGGAATTCAACAATATATTAAAAGGACCCATACCTCACACCACATACACAGTTTAACTCAAAGTGAATCATAGACCTAATGTGAAACCTCAACTATAAAACTCCTATGAGACAACAAAAGAGAAATATTTTGTAACCTTGGGTTAGGCAAAGATTTTGTTAGTGATATAATGGCATATGGCATAATCTATTAGGAAAATGCTAATTAAAACCATAATAAGGTGTCAGTACTGACCCATTAATAGGATTAAATGAAAAAGCCCTACCAACCAGTACTGGTAAGGATGTGGAGGACCTGGAATTCTAATATACTGCTGGTGGACATGTCAAAAGAGAAAAAGAAAAGGAAATGCAGTGGTACAACCACTGTGAGAAACAGACAGTTTTGCAAAAGCTAAACATACACCTACTATAATGTATGATCCAGGTTTCATTGTCTGATGTCCAGTGTCTTGGAGATCACTGCTTCATATGTTTCTTTTTAGTGTTTTATTTTTTAAATTTTCCACTCAATTTTTTAAATTTTCCAGTTTCTGTTACTCCATTTTGTTTGAAAGTGTTAAGTTTATGAGAAGTTTTAAGAGATGGGGCATGCATGCACACGTCTGCTAATACCACCCTGTAGCTTCCCATTGGCCACCAAAGTCACACATGGGTTGTCCCTCCTGGCTAACCTGGGTGCTTTTCTGTTTAAGTTGAAGGTCCTGTCTAGTCACCTATAAGAGGTTTAGTCATAGCCCTCGAATTTCACACTGGGGACTGCACTTCAGTTCAATAACAATGTTCTGAGCCCATGCTCTACGGTAGACTCTGTACCATCAACTTGGTAATGGAGACAGGAATCCATCACAGTCCTCATATGTGGAAACAGACATGTGGGCATTCTAGGCCAGTCTGGGGACACAGTGATAGAAGTGTGACAGGGACATTGAGGAGAGGAGTGCAGCATGCCACGGAGAGGCTCTGCTTTGCTTTGGGTCTCTGCCCCACATCTGTGCTTGGTCCCAGATTAAGTAGTGCTGCTAGCACACATCATAGCCCAACTATGCCCACTGGGTTTGTGAGAGTCCAATACTGGAATCTGACCAGAGATCCATCACCTTTCCCTTGCCAATTTTATAAATAGGTGTTATAAGCCACATTTTATGTCAAGAGAAACTGATGCTCAGAAAGAAAAACCTCATTTTGTCACTGTTCTAAGTAATGGTGAAAATTTAGGTGAAAAATTAGATGTTTGCATGTTCTACACAAATCTGCTTTTCCATTGCAAACTGGATATCCAAAACACAAAACACAGGTATTAAAACACCTGTGCTTTTGATCAATGCAAATTTTAGTCACATTATTAATGAATCCAGCTGGATGGAAAAGAATGGAATTATACCCATTTATCTCCCTTCTGTGGTCTTCCTCACTTGATTCCTCTAAATTCCTTTTACTACCGTGGACTTAATTTTAGAATTCAGAGTGTTTTCAAAGACCCCTCCCCCCCCACCACCCCACTCACATCTTTGGGTCCACATGCTGTCAGAGTGATGCAATGCTGCTGTTCTCCACCTTTGGTTAACGTGAAGTGTTACCCCCACCACTGCCCCACTGTGCTTCCAACCACCCATTGAAACAAATGTCTGGGCTTTTATTCTGAATGAGAACACAAGAAATGTGTTTTCATCTTCTCTCTGGTTAGGCAGCTTTGTGCATGCTTATACATTTGTTTTTATTTTCTTATTTGCTAAATCACTACGTTTAGGTAACTCATTTCACGGCAGGACAGAATGACCTAGAGGGAAGTTTGTATTTCACTTAGTGAGGACAGAGGCAGATGAAACTACTCAGAAATTCATCCTCTGATCATGAAGGCAAGGGAGAATGCTTCTCATCCCAAATGCTAGCCATTATAGCCCCCATGGTTTAGAATACTCACACACTAGTTCCCTGGAAGCCAACAGTGAGGGCAGTCCCTTGAGGGCTTCTTGGGGATAGTTTAGGAAAATAATGACCATAACTAACATACCTGAGACATTTTGCTCAGGCTGGGTTGGTTGGGCGCCACTTGCTTTATAGGGTCTTATTTATTCGTCACCATGACCCTGTGACATAGGCACCATGATTATTCCCTGAGGGGAAGGGGATAAAGTGAGGGGACACAAAGTTGGGGGTCACCCAGCTAGCAAGCAATCTACATGATACTTGCCACCCCAGTATAAACCTCACCCCTACCTGAAAAGAAAGTCATGGATCCAATGAACCGGAAGACCCAAGGTCTCAATTACAGGGTGGGAAGGAAGTACTTGACTCTTAAGATGATGACACTTCTTGCCACGAACTATAATGCCCCATGCAGTGGCCCCTGCAGACCGCCCTCCACCACATCTGCTGACTGGCCTTCATCATGTCACTCTTTCCTCCTCCTGCTGCCCCCATCCTCCAGCACCTTCTTGTCACTCTAGTCCCTGACTTTAAGACCCAAATCTCTTTTTTTAGCAGTGCTGTGTGCTGGAATGCCACTTCTTTCTCTTTCTTCTCCTGCATTCCCACATCTGGAACCTCCCTGATGCACAGCTGGCCTCTTCCCATGCTGCCCTAGATGCCTTGCTTTCCTCTGAAACACTTATCTTCTTTGGTGATCAGACGCTGCATACAAACAAGTATATTTGAGTATCCTGTGAATGCCTCACTTGTCCGCTAATCTACAGGCTCCATGAGAAGGCAGAAGATGTCAGGATTCTTCTCAGCATGGTGCCTCCAGCACCTTCCATGTCAGGTAGAAGATGCTGAAGAGAAGAGCTGCCCACACACTTGGTAGAAACAGCATGAGCTCTGGAGCTAGGCAGACCTGAGTCTGAAGTGCTGCTTTGCTGCTTCCTACCTGTGAGGTCTATGGAGAGTTGTGTGATGTCTTAGGGCCTCTTGACTCCCATGAAGTGGGGATAACGACACTCAGAGAAAAGGGTTCCAGGAGACGGTGACATGTCACCCCGAAGGCTCTGAACGTGCCACCTACATGTGGCAGGCCCTCAGTAAATGGCACAAGATGCAGAGAAGTGGTTGTGATCAGAAGGGAAGGTGATTTGCTTCTTCTGCTTCCCCTTTATCCTCATGCAGTAGAGCCATTTCCTTTGCCACTGCTGGGAGGGCCTGAGCTAATCCCATCACTTTTTGTTAGTGAGATTCCTCACAGTCACTGAAAGCTGGCTGGCATTGTCTATTTCAGTAACTAAAAATTTATAATCTCCTGTATTAATCAAAACCTCTAACTCTGTTCTAAAATAAGATGCCTTCTCAGGTCCCTCCTGGGGTGGGTTGCAGAGGGGCATTGTGCTGTTCTAAGTCCTAGGGCAAGGCGTGGTCCCATTTCTGTCCCATTTCCCTCTCTCTCCCCTCCATCCACCACCTTGCTGGGAAAAGGGTGTGGAGAGGGGAAGGAAAGGAGGCAGGGATGCTCTTTTGTGGAGACTGTCCCACAGACTCTGGCTGAGCCACAGATAAACAAGTATGCAGATACAGGTATTTTGCCTGTGGGTGTGATGGCTTAGCACAGCCAATAGAAAGTGCAGCCCTGATAAGCCAGAGACACTCACATTTATTTAGTACAGATTTAATGGCAAAGACCTAGAGCAAACACCATTTGTGGGTAATTAACGTGGTTGGAGCCTCCCCCTGTAGTAGGGGGTAATCCTGCCCAGGATGATCAAAGGTTGGTTTCCTGAGAGATAGGTAAACAAACCTATCTAGATCAATTCCTTCACACTCCTTTGTTATCTGCCCTCTGCCATTAGCTCAAGGTAAGAGAATCAGGCTGACTTCAGCCATAACCCTTTCCTTAAGCTTTTGCAAAACCTTCTGGCCTTCCAAGAAGGTTTGCGTCTTTCCTGTAATTTTCCCACCACCCTGACCAATCTCCTACACTCTTTCCTGAGTGCGACGGTGGAAATCGGCCTTATGCTCTGGGCCTGGAAGATATTTGAGTGGATGCTGCCTTGGAAGTTCTCATTCTGACTCTACTGCCACTGGTGTCTGCTGCAGGTGTCCTTGACCCACATGAGTGCCCACTGGTGCCCACTGGAGTGCTTTCTGTTTGCTCACCTCATTCTTGGCCCCTGCTACTCCCAGGATGCGTTTCCAGCATCTTTACTGAGACCTATTCACCTGCACCCTCACCCACAATGGCCCTGTTAGAAAGGATAAAAGTAAACCTGATTTTCTCTTTCAATCTTTTTTGTCTGGGTGGGGAATGAGACTCACATACTCCAGAAGCTCTCTCAAATAAAAAATCCTTTACAGAAGGTCCCTCTAATCCCAGATGATCTGACCTTGTGAATTCTCTATGTGAGTGAGCAGCTTCCAGATCGCCTAACCAGCGCTCTTCCTAAGGCCCGCATGTGCTCTGGCAGCCCCTTTGGAAGGACTGCATGTATTCTACTGCAGAGGCTCAGCAGAGACTTCCACTCTAGCAAGGCAGCACGTGCAGCAGACCCTACTATGTGCCGGCACTGTGCGTGGGCCTGGAGACACACACATGAAGAGAGAGTCTGCCCTTTCTTTAGCCTCAGGGTGCTGATAGAATGGGCACCAGCCCAGACAGGGAGGGTGGGGTCACCTGTTGGAGAATAAAACCCAGAGATGGTGACTTAAATTTACTTGGTTTTGGTTAAAGCGTATTTCCTAAGCCTCCCTATCATCTAAATCTTGACCTCCACTAGTAACAAATCATCCCCACTAACACCAACACACACAAGCCATGCATCTGCAGATCACAGCAGTCCCTAGCCAAGGAGTTGGGACACTTATTTCTTGAACTCCCAGGTTCCCTAAGCACTGCCTGCTGGACCCCGACCTGGCTAGGGAGGGGGACATGTCTTCTCTTTTGCTTGGGGAGGGGAGAAAGAAGCCAAAGTGCTCTCCTTTTATTTTTTTTAAGATTAGTCATTTCTTTTATTACTTAGTTTCTAATATTCATGAGTATAAAACAAAAATGTGTATAAATGAGTATTTGTATGCCCTGGGACAAGATGATGGAGATGCCTTTTCCCCACTTCTACCTCTAAGCACCATGGAAATCCCTGGGAGTAACTAACCAGACAATCATGAAAGGACTCTGAAAGACAGAGAGAAAAAGGCAGAGTGCTGCCCACCTCAAGACTTGAGGATCAAAACTGTGGTGTGTCCCTGGACTTTTTAAAAATTTCCTGTACAGGCTGGGCACAGTGGCTCACACCTGTAATCCCAGCACTTTCGGAAGCCAAGGCAGGCAGATCATGAGGTCAGGAGGTCGAGACCTGCCTGACTAACATGATGAAACCCCGTCTCTACTAAAAAGACAAAAATTAGCCGGGCATGGTAGCACACGCCTCTAATCCCAGCTACTCAGTAGGCTGAAGCAGGAGAACTGCTTGAACTTGGGAAGCGGAGGTTGCAGTGAGCCAAGATAGAGCTATTGCACTCCAGCCTGGGTGACAGAATGAGACTGTCTCAAAAAAAAAAAAAAAAAAAGAAAAAGAAAAATTCCTGTACATGCCAGACTATGCTCCAAAGAGTCCTGCAAGCTGGAACTGCTAGCAGGTGTGGATAAGAACATCAAACCAAAAAGCCTGCTCCCTTTGGCCAAAAAATCAGGAAAGGGGAAGACCAGCTGCAAAGATGTATGTAAGTATCTTAATTATAGTCAGTTAACAGAAAACCTAATAAATACTATTGTTAGAGGATCTATCTATAAACATGCATTTTAATGAGTGCATCAAATCTATCAATAAATATTCACTTTGCATATATGATGATGTCAGAAACAACCCTAGGAATTCAAAGTCAAATAGAGAAAAAAATTTTCCTGGATTATAAGAAGCTTATAGCCTGGTCTAAGTGGAAGAAGTACAGATGAAGAAGCATTACAAGGCAGAATGTTAATGGATATGTTACGAATATGCACAGCTGTTTTGAAATGCAAAAGGTAGCAAAGAAACGATCCACTAGGGAAGCTTTTAAACTAGAACTGGATTTGATGACGGAAATGTGATATTCTGGCAGCTTTGGACTGTTCCGCTACATTGGGTAGATCCTTGGAGGATAATACACTTTTCTCCAAGTTAGATATGTTTCATCGTAGTATGTATTTTCAATCACTAGCTGTAGAAAGCCCGACTAAAGCAGCATATACAATGACAGTCTCATCTCGCCTAAAGACAGTGGGATAAGCTCCAAAGCTGATCAATGAAGCCATGTCTCTAAGGGTCTGTAAGAGGCCTTTTCTGTCTCTCTGCCCTGCCTTACCCGTAGGCAGGTGATATTCCTCTCCAATGTCACCAGATCCAAAAGCCACTTGCAGGTGTGGTGAAACAACCAAAAAAGGAAATGTATTCTCTTGTGCCTCTGGAATTAGAAGTGAGGAAAACTTTTCAGACAAGCCTAGTTGACTTTTCAACAGGGAACAGTGGCTGTGATTAAGTTATGACCAGAAACCTTGACCTAACTCATTCTTTAGCATAGGCAATAATGACTCCATGTTCGGTTTAGACCAACTCAGATGGCTTCACTGGGCCTCTGCTCCCCTCAAGCCTACAGTCATCATATGTGTGGGTTAACCTGGCGTTCTGTTCAGGGACAAGCAGATGGGCAATTGTTCAGGGAGCAAAAATATACTGTCTGCCAACATGAGGGGCTGTGGCCTTCTGTTTTACTTATCTTTATGTGCCTCAGAGCCTGGCCTGACATGGGGTACATTGGAGTTAATTCAGCAATGCTGGTCCAACTAAATGCATTGGCACAAATGGAAATGCCTGACTTCAATACAATGGAGAAACAGTGAGAGAAAGAAGGGAAAGAAGATAATTCTTTTTTTAGAATGAGAAACACAGCACAATGAGTTACAGCCTTCTATTGGCAGACTCTGACTTTGTATGGTTGATCAATATTAATTTTACATTTCCTTCAGTTTCCATAGCAATGCACCTCATACCTTCTCTCCTATTGCCAATAGCAATGCTTCTAATATTATATTTGTCAAGTAATTTGAAAATATTTCCTGTTATTGTTTTTCTGGTTGTTTCTCTTGGAAAGAATACCGCCAATTTGAAAATAAATAAATGAAAGGCTACGTGGCACATGCACAGAATCCCACTGCACAGAGTGCATCTTGCGAATCAGTGAATAGCTATGCAGAATCCAGACTACATCCCTTTGGTTTTCCTCCCAAGCACGAGTTAATTTAAGTCAAATATCATTGTAGGCATCTCCTATAGAAGAAAAAGATCCTTGTACCAGGCATGGGATTCCAGACATGCACAGAGCACCTCAGCTGGTCTCGGGGTTCTTTCTACAGGAGAGATGCACAGAGGCCTGAAGCACAGAGGAGGGATACCAAAGCCAGTGGGTGCTCTGTGTGTGTGCAGGTGCATGTGCACCTGCATGTGAGAGGAGTGTGCGTGTGAGGGGTGTGCGTGTGAGAGGGGGATTTGCATGCAAAAGGCACGGGAGGAGGGAAACAGCACGAGTCAGGAGCCAGGAGGCTGGGCACACTGGTTTCTCCTGGGCTCGACAAACCTAGGCTGAAGTGCATGCTGTTCCACCCTCTTTCTCTTCTCCAAAGCTGGCCCTCAAGTAGACCGAGTAGGACCAGCTCTGGTGAGTGTGGAGAGGACAAACAGGCTGAGCTCTTTCTGAGCCAGGTGGGCCCCCAAACCTTTCACTTGCACCTTCCATGCCATCCTGCACAGTGTTCACCTCTCCACTTCCTCATCTGTGGAAGGGGAATAACAGAATACTGCACCACCCAAAGGGCACCGGGGAGGTTTGATAGCTCCATCTGCAAGGGCCCCTGAGAGAGGAGTGTGGCCCAGAGTGAACACATGGCCAGTGTTAACAGTGAGGGGAGATGAGGGCAGAGGGGTGATGAGGGTGAGGACGGTGAGTATTCTCTCTTTCCAGCTGGGAAACTGTGATAAGAAACCTTACAAAGCTCACCTAGGAAGCATGGGAAGTGGTACGAAGAGCCAGGGCTACATGTCTAGAGAGCCAGGTGCGCTTCAGAATCTCCAATCTGCTGACTTTCTAGAGAGGCAGACTGTTCAGGAGATAGCCTTGACCTCCCCAGGGTATGATCAGTAATCATAATGCATCACTGCTGCTCATGTTTAGTTAGGCCTGCAGTTTGCCTGGCACTTCCACATGCGCTGTTGTCCTCCACCTCCCTGGGAGTCGTTGGAAATTTCTGGGTGGATACCAAGGGCATGTTCAATAGAATGCCCAAGGCTGCTGGAGTCACCCCCAGGCCCCAGGCAGTAAATCTGGCCACACTCATTGGCATTAAAATTGCCCAACGTGTCCCTATGAACACCATGAATGGCCGGGTGGTCTTCCTCTGCAAGGCCCAAGGCGCTTCAGGCTGTAGGATGCTGTGAGCACCGCGGGGTGGTGTGGTGCCCCAGTCAGGGAGGGCGGCCTGAACCCATGGTTGCTGAGCTCCCATACATTCCCAGACTCTAGAATGCTATAACTCTTTTCATTCCTATTGGCTTTTAAAAGAGCATAATGAAGATTCTTAAGGAAAAATAGCCAAAAGATAAATAAAATAAAATAGAAAATTTCTAATTTTAGTGGGGAAATCTGCTAAGCCAGGCCTTTAATGTTTTATTCTCTGTTGAGAGACTCCTATGCAAAGCTGGCAACTTGCCTAAGAATTGGAAGGGAATGTGCAGTGCCTAGGATCTTAGAAATGGAAGGGACAGCACCCATTGCTTGGTTCCCCTTGGATCCAAAGTGTGGGTGTAAGGTGTATTGTCGAAATCAAAGTGAGAAAACTGAGACCAATATCAGAAAAGTTAAATTCCAGTTTATTCAGCTCCCAGGCGAAGTTCTATGGTCCGAGGAAGAGGGGCCAGAGAAGTCGCGCCCGGCCGTTCTGGGCATGGGGTTTTATAGGGAGTGAGGGCAATAGATTGGTCAGTGAGGAGACAAAGCATAGGCAACTGCATTGGTCATAGAGAGACTGGACCTGGACTTGGCAAGCCGCCATTGGTAGCCCAGTGGGGCTATCAACAGGTGGGCAGGCGAAGGCAATAGATTGATTAGAGGGGAAACAAAGCATGGGCAATT